>OW240914.1:3587480-3653777 GCA_933207985.1 Pelobates cultripes | reverse complement strand
TTTCTTTTTGTTTCTCTTATTTATTAATTTTTTTATAAACCCCTACCTACATATTAACCCTTAATATGGAACACATGGGATGGTGGCAGCATTGTAACAAGGCTGTGTGATACAATGTAAATACAAACTTACAAAATGGCGTATTGCGCTCAGACTCCCACTGCTCATATGGACACCTACGAATGAATGAACCTTTAATGGCCAGCTCAGTGGTAATAAAGATCTACCGTTATTTAAATGACATGCGGATTTGTCAGACTGTGCAGAGAACCTGCTTGTTTGAATGGTTTCATGAAAACCTATTGAAACAGCTGAAATCGCTAGATTTAGGTTGAGGCGTTAAGGAACGTTCCCTTGTTATATCAAATTAAAGCCCTTTCTGTCCTTTAAAAAACAGTATATAATATGTATATAATATGTGTATATTTGCAGTTGAACGCAAACAGCAAGAAAATGCAAAAATTGCTCGTGTCATTAAGATGTGTCCTTAAGGGGATAAGAGAGAAGTTCCAGCCCTTCAGTAAACTGTTAATGAGTTCCGATATCTTGGGGGCAGTAGGCACCAATTATCTACTTTACAATTGTAGATTAAAAGATGTTTTACAGGAATCCTGTAACACGACCGGAGGACGAGCAGTTCTGGAAAAACATGAAAAACGGCCATTTATCAAGACGTGTAACCATAACAGTTAACACAGTGAAACTAAGCTAGCAACCAATGAATATTATCCCTGCCAAACACACACCATTACTCTGTTTGAGTACTTAGAGGGGGGGGGGGTGGGAGGGGGTTGGATCAATTATCGATTTCCCTGTCATTTTCTTCATTTTGATTATTTTGGTATATTTTTATTTTGTTAGCTCTGGACTATTTTTAGCAGACATACCACTAATGGTAGTCAAATAAACCTCCCAAATGGTAATCCAATAAACCTGCCAAATGGTAATCCAATAAACCTGCCTAATGGTAATCCAATAAACCTGCCTAATGGTAATCCAATAAACCTGCCTAATGGTAAACCAATAAACCTGCCTAATGGTAATCCAATAAACCTGCCTAATGGTAAACCAATAAACCTGCCAAATTGTAGTCCAATAAACCTGCCTAATGGTAAATGTTTTTTTTTTTTTTTTATCCTCAGGTTTAGTTCCCCCTAGGGTCTGGGTGATTGGGTACTCCTATATATTTTAAACATGGCGATTAGTGGCAGTTTGGCCAAGGGGAAGCTCCTTGGATTCACGCCTTCTGCTGCAAAGCTTTGTTGGTTTGGTGCGGCTCCTCCTTGAGTTGGTCAAGCTCTTTTGCTTGCTTAGGGCGTCTTCCGTGTTGGTATACTTGGGGGGCAATGACCTGGGGTTTGGCAGACAGACATGATTAGGTGGGACTTACCCAGATCTTGATCCTGTTCCCCAATGTTCGCCTAGTGTGGTCAGAGGTGATTACTCTGAATTTTTGGTGGTAGGCCCACAACCAAAGTGCTCTGGAGTGCTGGTGGAAGAAGTTTCGTAATTTGTCCTGGGGGTTCAGGTAATCCTGGTTTGTCATTGGGTATTTGAGAGCGTGGCTGGAAATTTATTTTGCATGGATGGGGTTCACCTGACGGAGGTCGGGCTCGACCTTTTTAATCTTGCTATTCAGGAGGTGGTGGAGCAGACCTTGGGTTACTCGTATGTGGTCCCCCCCTGCTGATTTTAGGCTTAAAACAGAGAGGTTAGTGGTGGGGGCGTGTCCTTGCCAATCAGGTTGGGAGACAGTTTTACAGGTAGACTAATAAGATGGATAATTATCGGGTCTCAACCTCTACTGTCTCTTATGGTAAATTGTAAGGTTACCAAGTTGGACCTGCACCACTGAGCTAAAAGCCGGTTGGTGGGAAGCATTATGGACGTGCCCCACTGGGCTAAAAGCCGTCTGGTGGTGAACATTAAAGATTAAAAGGGAATTTTGGTATGACGAGTGAGGGGTGGTGAGATCTTAGATTGGTAAGGACGTTTGATTAAGGTTAAATAAACTTTTTGAAACTATGTGTTATTTATGTGTTCATTTATTGATCGGTTAGTTATATTTATAGATTTATAATTAAAGATAGATGTGTTATGCAGTATTTATATGTTTTACATAAATGTGGTTGCCTGTTTCATCCAATGTTGGTGTCTGTCTTTATTGGGGATTTATGGTTTGGTCATGGGGATGCTTACCTTATCCAGTGCCCACCACGTACATATATGGCCAGTGTGTGCTGTGCAAGTGTGCGATCACTGTGCAGTATTTCCTATCGTGAAACACAATAAGGTCACAGCAGTAAATACATCAATCACTAACCCATTTTGCTACACAAACACATATTTGCACAGCCTAGTGTGACAGATTCCAAAGATGCAAATCAACCGGCATTTTCATCAGCCAAAGATCTAGACTAATAGATGTCGCTGAAACAAAGTATGGCATTAATTTCGCAGCCTCCCAGAAAAATGAATTGCAAAGTGCAAAGAAGTGAGTAGGATGAGAGTGAAAGGTCACTTCAGTAGTGTTGGTCGGAACCCATTTATGCAAAGACCCCACAAGTCTGTATAACTGAGGGAAGAAGCAGAAAGTGAAAGTACTGTGTCAACCAACGACCACCCTCGATACCTCGTACACTTCTACCACCTTTAGGCAGAGCATTGGGGATGCTAATCTTTGCACCACTAGGTGGCAGACATACCATGCTATCCAGGGACATGTCCGACTGCCCACTCTTGGACATTTTGTTGGTTTGCATGCCAGGGGCATGTCAACACATCTGGCTAATAAAATAACCCACCTGATTGCTCAGCTGATCACTGTAGGGGGAGCTTCCTTTTCACTTATAGAAGGTGAGATACTAATTGCCCCAAACTGATTCCAGCTTTTATGTGTGATCCATGGGTTAAGGGGGCAATATCCCTCCGATACAACAGCTTAGAGGGGCAGACTTATTAACATGGTTCGTGATTTGCAATGAAAGAGGATCTGCTGGTTGAAGAAGAATTGCACATTGAACTGACAGTGTTGTCATTGTCTTCCTCTCCCCACAGCCGCATCTGCAGCATAACCCCAACACAGCAGAGTGGAGCAGTTCGGACTTAGGCTAATGTTGTTAGTGGTTTGGTGGGAGCTAGTGAGCAAGCAAGCAGTCAAAAGAAGAGAAGTATCTCTGAAATTGTAAGAGCTTACCTGTCTGAAGCTAATTTGGCTCCTACTGTAGGCTAAGTACTGCTGAGGACCATTTGTGAGTTTGGTTCAAGCGAATGGCTGCCAGGGAGCTAGCGTTCAGGTCCATTCGAATGAAGGGAAAGTGCCGAACCAGGGAAAGCTGCTAATGGCGGCTGGGCAGGATAACTCCTGAACGGTGTCTCAGACCTGGACATAGTTGGTTGGCAGGAGGCCAGCTTCCACATTCCTCCAGGAGTGGGTGGCAAACATATGTGGGAAGGAGCGTTTGTCACAAGAGTGTTTTCTATACAGGGACCACTCACAAATATCCCACAACCTTCCTCACGTTTAATCATCCCAAGTTGGGCAAAATGTGGTCATTACCTGCTAGCTGAGATCCAATTTCCCATTCACCTCTCCCCCAAAGATGTTTCTATATTTGTAAATATTGCGTAGCTGGTTTTGCATGTCAGCTTTTTTTTTGCTTCTCGTTTGGGTTCCCGAATATTTACCCACATTCAATCTATTTGAACCACTGACTAAATTTAATTCTGTTGACCTGAAATTTCTAAAAAACTTTTTCCAAAGTGTTTAGGGAGAACTGCCCTTTTTTGCCCTGCACCTGTCTACTTTTTTTTCCTGCAGTTTTAGGACACAAATACACCCTAATATTTCTGTTAGTATTCAACATCTTGAGGCTATTTTAATGGCTTACACATACAGTATTTTGCAGGATTACCAAACTGTTTTGCCAGAAATTCCTTCCTCCCTTGAACTGGGAACGAAAGATGTGGGTCACTTGTTGAATATGATGTTACCTCAAGGCGTTCTAATAAGGCCCAAGGTGCGCTAGGTGTGTCTGCTACAGTTGGTTTCAGGAAGAACAGCTTGTGTTATGGTCAACACAAGTGACCAAACTTGTGCAAGTTTAAAGGAACACTTCAGCGTTGTAAATAAATACATTTATCTGTGTGGCAAAACTAGCCACTTAAGAACTGTATGTATGTATAATGTTGCATTTTTTGTTGCTTTCCCCTTTTTATTATATGTATAGGTATAAAGTATTCATGTGCTTGCAGCATGCGAATTCCGCCGCGTTCTGTTTGGAGTTCCACGAACAGTGATTTTCAAACACTGTTCGTGAAACGAACAAACTACCGAATGGGAGACCACACAACGGGGGTCGTGTGTCTCCCATTAACTACTGCAACAATGTATCGCCAGTTGATTAATGGGTTTCGTGTGTGGCCGCCGTTCGTATACCGAACACGTGGCGGTGACCATCTTTTGTTCATGAAAGCACAGCGGAGTTTGGTCGTTGAGTGCCTGGAACTAAAATCGGCTACTCGACTTACCGAACACCGCTGGACTTCTAGACCATTCGGGACAATAATTATTTCGGCATATTAATACTCTAAATGTATTTAACGATTACAATGGTGGTTCGTGAAATCAGGTCATTAGAATGACGTTTGTCTGAATGTGCAGGGATCTGAGCGGTACTTCCCCAGATAGTGCGCACAGATCCCAGCTATTCAACGAAAGGTCATTCGGTTAATTTACCCTAATACTTTTTAAGTTATAGAATTTAATGTGAAATTGTAACTTGGTTTGTATGGAGAGATCGAGTGATTATCAGTATATTCTTATCATTCATCTCTCCAGTGTAACAATGTATGCTGGGAAATTGTCTTGTAACTTAAGTTTCCCATGTAGTCCACTGCTGTAAAACCCTTGCAAGGGCACTTTGGAAACCCCGTATATGGGGAGCTGTATAAATGCTGTAACCGGTGATTAAAACCTCAGTTGACCTCCGAGCTATGTGTCGTCTAGCTCTTGGGAAGAAGGGATTGTAACTACGCTACCTGTGTTTTACCTGCTTATCCTGACTACCAGCGGAGATACCGTGGATTAACCCCTACTACTCTGCTACAATCTGTGTTACGGTGTATCTTGGGGCCCCCACTTCTGTAAATAAAATGTTAGTTCCTGGAATCCCCCAGCGAGAGCGTTCCTCGCCCCCCAGTACTAATACTATCTTGGCCAATCCGAGACTTCTCAACAAATGAATGTATGCAACATAGGCGTGCGCACGGGGTGTGCCTGTTGTGCCTGGGCACACCCTAATCCCCGCGGCACGCCTATGCATATTGAGACCGGCAGGGGAGATCTCAGGATCTCCCCTGTCGGCTCAGGCAGAGCCGGCGCTATCTGAGCGCCGGCTCTGCTCTCAGCCTCCCTCCCCACTGACCCACATGCAGGGAGGGAGGCAGGAGAGGACCCGGCGGAGCTATTGCCGGCAGCTCCGCCGGGTTCCTCTCACGAGATATGAGCGTTGCCACGGCAACGCTCAAATCTCGCGAGAGTGAACTCTAGCCCCACAGGGGGCTAGAGTTCACTCTCCACTGGACCACCAGGGAAGGAAGCAGCAGCAAAAAGGTAAGAAGGGAGGGGGGATAGCAAGTTATGTACCCCCACCTCCACCCCCCACAATCACCCACACACACACATACAACACACACAGCACACACACATACAGCACCCACAGACATACACAGCACCCACACACATTCAGCACCCACACACATTCAGCACCCACAGACATACACAGCACCCACAGACACATACAGCACCCACACACATTCAGCACCCACACACATACACAGCACCCACAGACACATACAGCACCCACACACTTTCAGCACCCACAGACATACACAGCACCCACAGACACACACAGCACCCACACATTCAGCACCCACACAGCACTCCACAGACATACAGCAATTCTCCTACACAGCACCTAATAATAACAGCACCCACAGAGCATAGCACCCACAAACATACAGCACCTAATAATATTCAGCACCCACACATAGGCACCTACATTACACCCACAGAAGCACATTAACTCCACAGACATACAGCACCCACAGGCATACAGCACCCACAGACATACACAGCACCCAAACACATTCAGCACCCACAGACATACACAGCACCCACAGGCATACAGCACCCACAGACATACACAGCACCCACACACATACAGCACCCACAGACATACACAGCACCCACACACATACAGCACCCACAGACACACACAGCACTCACAGACATACAGCACCCACAGACATACACAGCACCCAATAATATCAGCAACCACAGTTATCCAGCACCCACAGACATACAGCACCCACAAACATACACACCCACAGACATACACACAGCAACCCACACATACAGCACCATACACAGCACCCAATATGAGACACACACACAGCACCCACAGACATACACACAGCACCAACACCTCACACACAAAGTGGTTAACAGCACTCTCACAAGCACACACACACACACAAACAGCACCCTCACACACGGTACATTAACAGCATCCTCACAAGCACGCACACACAAACACCCTCACCCACATAGCACACTACCAGCATCGTCACACACACATCACACTAACAGCACCCTCACACAGCACACACACACACACATAGCAGTGTGTGTATGTGTGTGTATGTGTGTGTATGTGTGTATATATGTGTATGTGTATATGTATATATATATATATATATATACACATATATATATATATATACACATATATATATAAATATATATATATATACATATATATATGCGGCGTGTGCTTGTGCTTTAGGGTGCACACCCTAATGCAATAGGCTGCGCACGCCTATGGTATGCAATACAGGGAGCCCTGTGTTTACCTAGCTACGGAGCTCACGGTGTTCATTTAAGGTTCTAAAACGCTTGGTAATCTATGCTGTTAATGGGTTAATATTTCATACTTTCAGCTCATTCAGACACCTGGATCTGTGTAATCTAACACTCAGTGAGGGGGGAGGCTGGGTAATGGACGCTGCCATGTATAGAATTTAAATATTAATAGACTCCCCCTCTCAGCACCGTCACACTGGAAGAGGGAATGTTGTGGGGGAACGGGAGAGTATCAGGGGGGGAGGGGATCAGGAGGGAGGGAGTATCAGAGGGGGGAGGGGGGATCAGGGGGGAGGCCAGAGGAGGAGGGAGCATCAGAGGGGGGAGAGGGGATCAGGAGGAGTCAGAGGAGGGCATCAGAGGGGGGAGGGGATCAGGAGGAGCATCAGAGGGAGGAGGGAGTATCAGAGGGGGGAGAGGGGATCAGGAGGAGACCAGAGGGGAGGAGGAGTATCAGAGGGGGAGAGGGATCAGAGGAAAGTAACAGAGGAGGAGGGAGTATCAGAGGGGGGAGGGAATATCAGAGGGGAGGAGGGAGTGTCAGGAGGGAGTATTGGGGTAGGAGGGAGTATCAGAGGGGGGATCAGGGAGTATCAGAGGGGAGGAGGGAGTATCAGAGGGGGGATCAGGGAGTATCAGAGGAGAGGAGGGAGTATCAGAAGGGGGAGAGGGAGGATCAGGAGGGAGGAGGGAATAGAGTCTGAAGGGCACCATGTGAGAGTTTTGTGACAGAGCTGAATGTGAGTTGTGAGCATTAACAGAGCACAGGGCAGAGCATTATATGTGTTTGTGCAGAGCATTTTGGATATTACAGGGTAGAGCATTGTATGTGCAGAGCATATAGTAGAACAAGCCGGTGCAGAGCATTGTATGTGCAGAGCATTGTATGAGCAGAGCATATAGTAGAACAAGCCGGTGCAGAGCATTGTATGTGCAGAGCATTGTATGTGCAGAGTGTGCGTAGAATGGTAGGGTATACGGTGCGAGCGGCAGAGCCTGGAGACTGTGAAGACATCATGCGAATGATTAAGGTAACGTGCAGTATACAGTGTATATTACGTAGTATATTGTATGGGGGGAGTTTAATATCACACGCACATTATGTCATTTATTAAGTGACTCGAGTCACTGATAGACATCTGCGTTTGGTTTCAAACGACTTGTGATTGGTCCAAACTTTGGGACATCTTCGGTTCTTCCAAATTCCGCCACTCCACGACGCTATATGGACCAATCACAAAGCAGACGTTACAATGGACGAATTGTTTCATTCGTTTTGTGACTGTAAGATGATTGGTGGTTTGGGGACAGTAAGTACACCTTGATCGAGAGGGAAATAATACAATCTGTGCTTCTATATGTATAGGGTTACCCCGACCTTTTGTAATAAAATATTGCTTTAATTCAGAATACCATAATGGACATTGGTTATTAAGTCTCCCCGCCCCCCGTAAACCCCTGTAAAAAAAAAAAAAAAGTATAAAACACAGATTTTCTGCAAGGAGGGGGCAGAATCCTGGGGTCTCAGCATTGAGGGGCAGAATCCTGGGGGTCTCTGCATTGAGGGGCAGAATCCTGGGGTCTCTGAATTGAGGGGCAGAATCCTGGGGTCTCTGCATTGAGGGGCAGAATCCTGGGGTCTCTGCATTGAGGGGCAGAATCCTGGGGTCTCAGCATTGAGGGGCAGAATCCTGGGGTCTCCGCATTGAGGGGCAGAATCCTGGGGTCTCCGCATTGAGGGGCAGAATCCTGGGGTCTCGGCATTGAGGGGCAGAATCCTGGGGGTCTCTCCAGGGAGGGAAGGGCAGAATCCTGGGGTCTCTTCATTGAGGGGCAGAATCCTGGGGTCTCGGCATTGAGGGGCAGAATCCTGGGGTCTCTTCATTGAGGGGCAGAATCCTGGGGTCTCGGCATTGAGGGGCAGAATCCTGGGGGTCTCTCCAGGGAGGGAGGGGCAGAATCCTGGGGTCTCTGCATTGAGGGGCAGAATCCTGGGGTCTCTGCATTGAGGGGCAGAATCCTGGGGTCTCCGCATTGAGGGGCAGAATCCTGGGGTCTCGGCATTGAGGGGCAGAATCCTGGGGGTCTCTCCAGGGAGGGAAGGGCAGAATCCTGGGGTCAGAATCCTGGGGTCTCGGCATTGAGGGGCAGAATCCTGGGGGTCTCTCCAGGGAGGGAGGGGCATAATCCTGGGGTCTCTGCATTGAGGGGCAGAATCCTGGGGTCTCGGCATTGAGAGGCAGAATCCTGGGGTCTCGTCATTGAGGGGCAGAATCCTGGGGGTCTCTCCAGGGAGGGAGGGGCAGAATCCTGGGGTCTCTGCATTGAGGGGCAGAATCCTGGGGTCTCTGCATTGAGGGGCAGAATCCTGGGGTCTCTGCATTGAGGGGGCAGAATCCTGGGGTCTCGGCATTGAGGGGCAGAATCCTGGGGTCTCGGCATTGAGGGGCAGAATCCTGGGGTCTCTGCATTGAGGGGCAGAATCCTGGGGTCTCGGCATTGAGGGGCAGAATCCTGGGGGTCTCTCATATTGATGTATTTTTGCCGGATTCAGTTGGTTTTTATTTCTTCATTCTAGGAGTTAGCGGAATTCGAGAAATTACCAGATCAGGTGAAAACCAGCGCAGACGGTAAAAATATACACAGAATGTGTGTTATATAGGGTGTATACAGAATGTGTGTTATATAGGGTGTATACAGAATGTGTGTGTTATATAAAGGGTATACAGAATGTGTGTGTGTAATATAAAGGGTATACAGAATGTGTGTTATATAGGGTGTATACAGAATGTGTTTGTTTTATAAAGGGTATACAGAATGTGTGTTATATAAAGGGTATACAGAATGTGTGTGTGTTATATAGAGGGTATACAGGATGTGTGTGTTATATAGAGGGTATACAGGATGTGTGTTATATAGAGGGTATACAGAATGTGTGTTATGTAGAGGACATACAGGATGTGTGTGTTATATAGAGGATGTGTGTGTTATATAGAGGACATACAGGATGTGTGTGTTATATAGAGGGTATACAGGATGTGTGTTATATAGAGGACAATGTGTGTGGCGCTAACTGTATTATTATTATTATTATTATTATCATTTATATAGCGCCAACAGATTCCGTAGCGCTTTACAATATTATGAGAGGGGATTTAACTATAAATAGGATAATTACAAAAAACGTACAGGAACGATAGGTTATAGAGGACCCTGCTCAAACAAGTATACAGTCTATAGGAGGTGGGGTGTAAAACACATTAGGACAGGAATTTGCAGTCAAATAAGGTGAACTAAAAAAAAAGGGGGTTAGGATCAGCGCTTGGTGCTATACAGGGCGGTAAGTGAAGCTGCAACCTATGGGTATGAGGTTCCCTCCAACGTCCTCAAGAAAGAAATGGCAAAAAACACAATGATAGGTCGCGCTATACAAAAAGTGAAAGGATAAATATAAATAAATACATAAATAATAGAAAAATTATATAAATATATATATATACATTTACTCACATATAAAAAAGGCAAACAGAGAATAAAAGATAAAAATGTACATAAAAGTCCCGATATATGGTAAAATACTTGTAAGTTCCAATGTATGGTAAAATTCTTGTAAGTTCCAATAGATAGGACACTATCCTATTGGAACTTACAAGTATTTTACCATATATCGGGACTTTTATGTACATTTTTATCTTTTATTCTCTGTTTGCCTTTTTTATATGTGAGTAAATGTATATATATATACAGGGAGTGCAGAATTATTAGGCAAGTTGTATTTTTGAGGATTAATTTTATTATTGAACAACAACCATGTTCTCAATGAACCCAAAAAACTCATTAATATCAAAGCTGAATATTTTTGGAAGTAGTTTTTAGTTTGTTTTTAGTTATAGCTATGTTAGGGGGATATCTGTGTGTGCAGGTGACTATTACTGTGCATAATTATTAGGCAACTTAACAAAAAACAAATATATACCCATTTCAATTATTTATTATTACCAGTGAAACCAATATAACATCTCAACATTCACAAATATACATTTCTGACATTCAAAAACAAAACAAAAACAAATCAGTGACCAATATAGCCACCTTTCTTTGCAAGGACACTCAAAAGCCTGCCATCCATGGATTCTGTCAGTGTTTTGATCTGTTCACCATCAACATTGCGTGCAGCAGCAACCACAGCCTCCCAGACACTGTTCAGAGAGGTGTACTGTTTTCCCTCCTTGTAAATCTCACATTTGATGATGGACCACAGGTTCTCAATGGGGTTCAGATCAGGTGAACAAGGCCATGTCATTAGATTTTCTTCTTTTATACCCTTTCTTGCCAGCCACGCTGTGGAGTACTTGGACGCGTGTGATGGAGCATTGTCCTGCATGAAAATCATGTTTTTCTTGAAGGATGCAGACTTCTTCCTGTACCACTGCTTGAAGAAGGTGTCTTCCAGGAACTGGCAGTAGGACTGGGAGTTGAGCTTGACTCCATCCTCAACCCGAAAAGGCCCCACAAGCTCATCTTTGATGATACCAGCCCAAACCAGTACTCCACCTCCACCTTGCTGGCGTCTGAGTCGGACTGGAGCTCTCTGCCCTTTACCAATCCAGCCACGGGCCCATCCATCTGGCCCATCAAGACTCACTCTCATTTCATCAGTCCATAAAACCTTAGAAAAATCAGTCTTGAGATATTTCTTGGCCCAGTCTTGGCGTTTCAGCTTGTGTGTCTTGTTCAGTGGTGGTCGTCTTTCAGCCTTTCTTACCTTGGCCATGTCTCTGAGTATTGCACACCTTGTGCTTTTGGGCACTCCAGTGATGTTGCAGCTCTGAAATATGGCCAAACTGGTGGCAAGTGGCATCGTGGCAGCTGCACGCTTGACTTTTCTCAGTTCATGGGCAGTTATTTTGCGCCTTGGTTTTTCCACACGCTTCTTGCGACCCTGTTGACTATTTTGAATGAAACGCTTGATTGTTCGATGATCACGCTTCAGAAGCTTTGCAATTTTAAGAGTGCTGCATCCCTCTGCAAGATATCTCACTATTTTTGACTTTTCTGAGCCTGTCAAGTCCTTCTTTTGACCCATTTTGCCAAAGGAAAGGAAGTTGCCTAATAATTATGCACACCTGATATAGGGTGTTGATGTCATTAGACCACACCCATTCTCATTACAGAGATGCACATCACCTAATATGCTTAATTGGTAGTAGGCTTTCGAGCCTATACAGCTTGGAGTAAGACAACATGCATAAAGAGGGTGATGTGGTCAAAATACTCATTTGCCTAATAATTCTGCACTCCCTGTATTTATATAATTTTTCTATTATTTATGTATTTATTTATATTTATATTTATCCTTTCACTTTTTGTATAGCGCGACCTATCGTGTTTTTTGCCAAATAAGGTGAACTGCTCTTTAGGAGAGAGCAAGAGACAGGTATGTAAGGTAGAGGTTACTCTTGGAGGCCATAAGCTTTCCTAAAGAGATGGGTTTTAAGGCCCTTCTTAAATGATTGCAGACTAGGGGAGAGTCTAATGGGGTAGGCAGGCTATTCTATATGAAGGGAGCCACCCGCGAGAAGTCCTGCAAGCGCGAGTTGGCCGTACGGGTGCAAGCAGCGGACAGGAGGTGGTCACGGGCAGAGCGGAGGGACCGAGAAGGGACATACCTATGGATCTGTGAAGAGATATAAGAGGGGCTAGAATTGGTCAGTGCTTTATAGGTGTGAATTAGTACCTTGAATTGACTCCTATAGGATACAGGAAGCCAATGTAAGGACTGGCAGAGGCGTGAGAGAAACGACTAAAGAGGACAATCAGTCTGGCAGCAACGTTCACTATGGACTGAAGTGGTGCAGTACGGCATTTGGGAGGACCAATTAGGAGAGGGTTACAATAATCCATGCAGGAAATTACTAGAGCATGGACAAGCTCCTTGGTAGCATCTTGTGTAAGAAAGGGGCGGATGCGGGCTATGTTTTTAAGATGGAATCTACAGGATTTGGCAACATACTGGATGTGAGTCTCAAAGGTGAGGCCAGAATCAAGTATGACGCCAAGACATCGTGCTTGCAAGGTTGGACTGATGTGGGTACCACAAACTTGAAGGGAGAGCGAAAGAGGAGGATCAATGTTAGGATGAGGAAAGGCAAGGAGTTCAGTTTTAGAGAGATTGAGTTTCAGAAAACGGGAGAACATCCAGTCAGAGATGGAAGAAAGGCACGTTGCAGGATGGCAGGGGAAAGGTCAGGAGAGGAGAGATATAACTGGGTGTCATCAGCGTACAGGTGGTAGTGGAATCCAAATAGGTAATAAGTTTGCCAAGAGAGGCCGTATAAAGAGAAAATAGAAGAGGACTAAGGACAGAGCCTTGGGGGACTCCAACCGAGACAGGATGAGGGGAGGAGGTATGCTTGGGAAAGGAGACACTGAATGAGCATTGGGAGAGATAAGAGGAAAACCAAGAGAGGACAGAGTCACAGAGACCAAGTGATTGAAGAGTTTGAAGAAGGAGAGCATGATCAACGGTGTCAAAGGCCGCAGAGAGGTCAAGAAGAATTAGTATGGAGTGGTGGCCTTTGGATTTAGCTATGTTTAGGTCGTTAGTAACTTTGATAAGCGCAGTCTTAGTAGAATGGAGAGGGCGGAAGCCAGATTGTAGAGGGTCAAGGAGAGAGTTGGAATTGAGGAAATGAGACACATGGATAAAGATAAGCTTTGAAGAAAAAAGGAGCAGGGATATGGGACGATAGTTAGAGAGGGTGGATGGGTCGAGGGATGTTTTTTTTAGTACAGGTACTACAGTGGCATGTTTAAGGTCAGCAGGGACAATGCCAGAAGAGAGAGAGCAGTTGAAGATGTGCGTTAAGGAAGGCACGAGACAAGTGGAGAGCGCTAATAAGGTGAGATGGGACTGGATCGAGCGGGCAAGTGGTGGGGCGAGAGGAAAAGAGAAGAGCAGCCACCTCTTGGTCAGTAGCCGGGGAGAATGTCTGAAGGGTAGGAAAGGCATGATCTATGTGTGGTTGAGAAACAGAATGGCAAGGAGGGGATAATTCTTTCCTTAGCTGTTCAATCTTGTCAGTAAAGTAACATGCAAAGTTATCAGCAGTAAGGTTAGTTTGGGGGGTGGCCACAGCAGGGCGAAGAAGAGAATTAAAGGTGTCAAAGAGACGCCTGGGATTGCCGGTGCATGAACTAATGAGAGAGGAAAAGTAGGACTGTTTGGCAAGGGCACTGTAGGTGTGTATTAATGGACGCTGTGTGTAGCGCTGACTGTATGTGTGAATTAATGAACACCGTGCGTGACGCTAACTGTATGTGTGTATTAATGGATGCCGCGCATGACGCTAACTGTATGTGTGTATTAATGGATACCGCGTGTGACGCTAACTGTATGTGTGTATTAATGGATGCTGCGCGTGACGCTAACCGTATGTGTGTATTAATGGATGCCGCACGTGACGCTAACCGTATGTGTGTATTAATGGACGCCACGCGTGACGCTAACCGTATGTGTGTATAATTGGACGCCGCGTGTGATGCTAACTGTAACGGCACCCTCAGCATAAAAGGGTTAAACCGCTGTTTAGTAGATCTTCCCCTTCCAGAGATGCAGGCACAGCTACTGCAGAACACCAATCCGCCGAACAGGAAACCATATGAATGCCGTAAACAGCCGAATAGGAAAAACCATACGAATAGGTTTACACTCCTAGCAGTCAAACTGGAACAGCATACAATAAATCCCCCCCAAGAACGAGACAAAGCTCCGTGTTGAGGGTCAAGCAGTGAACAGACAGAGCTATTGTTTTTATATACACATTCTTACACATTAGTACCACCCACAGGGTTTTGGAACACAACCAATAAACACATACAATACACTCAGACACTCCCACACAAAATCCTCCCCTCTGCATGTGATTCAATTACCTTACACAATGGGTAATGTAATTTAGCACAAGCAGAGAAATAAAAATTTTCCACATTATTCATAACTTGAAAAGTATGCATCACATTCACATAAATTTTCAGAATCAGCATACTCCAAATACAAACATAAGTCAAAATCATACAAATTGGTCCAGTGGTTCAAAAGATATATCGTAGTCCTTTGTGACCAAAGGAAGCATGGCTTTTCTGCCCAAAACCAGTTCCACAGAGTCTTCTATCCTGGAGATAATTAGAAGTAATCCAATTATCTCCAAAGACAGAGGTAAACTCCATTGAACACATGGCAGCAAAAAGACAGTAAAATACAATAAAATACACAAGGTTACATTTATGACATAAAATACAGACATGCAACATATCCCCAGATAGCTTAGGTCTGAGCGCACATTATTACTGAATGGCGCTCAGAGCACACACATACAGTTCAATTGCCATGGAGCCAAAGTCTTTCCCATATTCTTTCATTATACGAATGGGCTCCATGGCATACCTATCTGGGGTATCACTGCTCAGACAGGGCAAGCACCAAATGACCCGGCTTTCTTGTCTTTGCAGGGGAAAATCAAGCCTTTTAACATGGGGCCATAATCCAAAGTCAACAGGCGAGCAACCCAGCTTCTCCAATGCAATGTGGCGAGATTGGTCTTGTCACACTAACTATATGTGTATATTAATGGACGCCGCGCGTGACGCTAACTGTATGTGTGTATTAATGGACGCTGTGCGTGGTGCTAACTGTATGTGTGTATCAAATGGACACTGTGCGTGACAGTCACACTGTTACTCATCGTTTCTGCATGTTTCTCCCAGGATCTTCACCATGTTCTGCCAACAATGAATCTCGTATTCTATTTTATATCTAATATCGTATGATCTAAATTTCTATAACTGTATAACTATAACTGCATGTGTATGTCCTCTCCAGTTCTCCGACGTGATGGGTTTGAGGAGCCCTCACCCCTGTTCAAGTGTCTAGTGGCAGAACTTGAAGAGAAAGATCGAGAAGATGGAGGTAAATTCTTGGTCCATGGTGACGTTTTGTTCACGTTTTTGTAGATAGCTGTGTACCGATGGTCACCGAGTGGTTAGGTTGTACGATTTAGCATTATTTGCACCCTACAGATTGGCTTTACTCTCACACTGCTCTCTGCTTTATAAATGCAAATCATTACAGACCGGTCTGTCAGTATAACGGGTCCCCTATACTGCAGGTGAGTATATCCGTTTTGAAGCTCCAATGTCTCAAGCGAAATAGTGATTATAGCTCCCAAGTCCCCAAACATCATCCTAGACTTGGTGAAGGGTTATGTGGCAAAGATGCCCCTGCCACGTGTTCCTGGAGGGGCCCGCTGGCTACCTCCTGCCCAAAGACTATTGGCCATGTAAACAGACATGTTAAACAGTTACTTCCATAGAAAATCCGAACCACTGAATCGATCTGAGTAATTTTTGGATATGATGGTCACTTGGATCAGGGGTTTCCAAGGATTTTGGGAGTACTTTTGGGGTGTTTGAAAATCGTGTGTTGTTCTGTACCTGGAGGTAATTGAGTTTGTACAGTCCCTGAATCTATTATCTCTCTCTCCCTCCCCCTTTTTCCTGTCCTATTATTTCCCAAGCAGGGCGTTGTCCCATGGGTTTAAACTGGCTGCTTTGTCCCTCCTCAATCTCCCATCAGCCCTTGCTATTGTCTGACCCCACCCGTCCTTGTACTATAGTGCTCTATGTACCTTATTGTATGTAAATGAGACTGTTGGGGGTTTAAAACGTGTGTGTGTGTGTGTGTATAAACTGTGAGTGTTGGCCTGGATTAAACAGTCTACTCCCAGCATTAAGTCTCGGCTCATGTGTGGGGGGAACAGTTATATTGGCTATACCTGCTATACTCTCTGGAGGAGAGGTCTACCCACTTGGAGTTGGATCCAGAAATGAATCTGTTTAATCCAGGCTCAACGGTCTACTTTTATACAGTACAGAGGCACATTAAAAACGCCCAGGACATTCAAAAACACACCCACACAATGTCTCCAAATTGCAGTGTCACCATGACTAGGCAATAATTACACAAAATCTGAAAATACATAAAAACACATATTAAATACATAATAACCCCTACAAATATTACTTCCCTGGATAGACCACATCTGAGCACCCAAGTAGTCCAAATAGCGTTCATATCCCACGAATGCAGCCCAAACGCCACCAGGGTAAAGTTCTGACCTACTGCACACGAGGCTCTGGCCCAAAATAGTTCCATGGAATCAGGATGAGCGGTCTATCTTTTTCGGGGGTATGAAAACACACATAACAGTAGGTCTTAGTCCGTATGCTGTTTATGTGCCCCTCATTCGGGACTATTCTTCCACCGAACAGTGTTCCTTTCAGATAAATATAGAAGAACGCAGGTGGGAATGAAAGTTCAGCGGTGTCTGGGCAGTCAAGTGTCCGATTTTAGTTCCATGCACTCGACGACCAAATACTGCTGCCTGTGTTTGTGGCACAAGATGACCGCCATGTGTTCGTACATACGAATGGCGACCATTCTTCCAACTGTTTAGAATGCTGCGGTTACAAGTGTTAATGAGGTGTTGACAGGGGTGATGGAGGTTACGAAGCAGCATACGTGTGGTCTGGTAGTTCGTGGTTTTGTTCAGTATTCAAACAGAACAAGCATACAATTTTAAGCGAACACAGTATACCGAATGAACCGGAGAATAAAAAGAGCTTTAATAATCCAGTGACAGGGTGGTCTGTCACACATAGGCTTAGAGGTAGCGCTCTCCTGGCTTGTCGTGGAAAGAAACAGTCGTTCGTACGATTTCACCATTGTTTGGGCCGTCGAGTGTCCCTCTTAGAGTTCCAGACACTTGATGACCAAGTCCTGCTGCCTGCGTTTGTGCGACAAGATGGCACGGAGAGAGCACTTAATTCTACGGTTTTTGGTGTACTTAATGAGCCGGGGGATGTTCGGTGTTCGGTAGTTTATTATACCAAACGCGGGGAAAGCATAAATGAAGTCTAGGAACGCGTCAGTGAATTGAGGAAGAGAACAGCTCTGGGGAAGGTACAATAGTGGGTTTTGTCACAATCCGCTAACGGTCACGGAATTACAGACCAGTCTATCAGCTAACGGTCACAGTATTACAGACCGGTCTATCAGCTAACGGTCACAGTATTACAGACCAGTCTATCAGCTAACGGTCACAGTATTACAGACCGGTCTATCAGCTAACGGTCACGGTATTACAGGTTGGTCTATCAGCTAACGGTCACGGTATTACAGGTTGGTCTATCAGCTAACGGTCACGGTATTACAGACCGGTCTATCAGCTAACGGTCACTGTATTACAGACCGGTCTATCAGCTAACGGTCACAGTATTACAGACCGGTCTATCAGCTAACGGTCACAGTATTACAGACTCTATCAGCTAACGGTCACAGTATTACAGACCGGTCTATCAGCTAACGGTCACGGTATTACAGGTTGGTCTATCAGCTAACGGTCACGGTATTACAGGTTGGTCTATCAGCTAACGGTCACGGTATTACAGACCGGTCTATCAGCTAACGGTCACTGTATTACAGACCGGTCTATCAGCTAACGGTCACAGTATTACAGACCGGTCTATCAGCTAACGGTCACTGTATTACAGACCGGTCTATCAGCTAACGGTCACAGTATTACAGACCGGTCTATCAGCTAAAGCTCACATGCCCTTCGGGGTAGAGAGAGCTCCGTCCTAGCTGAGTTTATATTGGTACTCTGTCACCAACTTGACAAGTGATGGTAGCAGTGAGGTGTCTAACATGAACAAAAGTAACAAATGATGTCAATTCGTTGTTTGATTTGTTTTAATACATTTCTTGTTTATTTAAATATATATTACTTTCTTCCTGTGCATTTCTTATGGGAGTAGGGACTCATGGTATAAAAATGCTGTGTGTTACTAAATTTAGGTCTCTGCTTAAAGGAACACGCCACACAGAGGAACGTCTGGAGCCTGTCCTGTTTTTGACACTTTATAAAAGTTCTGATTTGAGAAGCATCTGGTTTATTCCACCATTTACTGAATGTCCGTCAGGGACAGAGAGGAGTATTTTTAAAGGCTGCAGTCAAGAAATCTGCTGCTACTGCTGCTACTGCAAGCAGTTTTAGATATAACCCCAAACACATCATTAATACAGGCATGTTTTTTGGAGTATATCTAAGAAACGGTGATTTGTATTTATAGTTTCCATTGCAGTGTCCCTTTAAATACATTAGGAGAGTCGCTAAAAAGCAGATTTATTTATTTAAAAAGATTTATTCACAAAAACTGGGAATTCACCAGAAATTTTTTAAAAATCCTCCTTTGTTATTTTTTTGCTATTTTGGTCTAAACTTTGCTGATTTGTGTGTGTATGTCGATGTGGTTTAATGGCGTGGCCCAAATCAAATTGATTGTGTTTTTATACTGTATAGAATGACTACTAATACAATAATGAGTCTGGATGTCTGTGTGTTCCAGGCCCTGCCATCGTGGGGTTCGCACTCTCGTACTTTATATACAGCACATGGAAGGGTCGGGCACTGTACCTGGAGGATCTATACGTCATGCCAGCCTTTAGAGGTGAGTATAGAACGCTATATTGTCACACAGTACTCCGTTCTAGTGCAGAGTCTTGGGGAACAGAGCACCCGCGGGTACACTGTATGAATATCTAAACTGAACCCCCTGTTTCTGACAGGTAAAGGGATTGGCTCAACGCTCTTTGTTGCGGTTGCCAAGGTAAGTGCTCCAGCTTTTATAGAACATAGTCTTTGTACGGATACTGATCACTAGCAGATGATGGAATATCTGAAGATATTTAGTTGACCCAAATTTGCTATCGCTGGTCCTGAGAAAACTTCTGGTTACTTATTGTAAGGTGCTCTTAGTAGCTTCTATTTAAAACTAAGATCTTCTGTAGTAAGGTGTTCTGGTAGCTCAGCCGTGTCCTCATTTTATTAATTTATCTCTTTGTTCTTCAGTCCTGCATGGATCTTGGCTGTTGCCACCTGCAGTTGTCATGCTTGGATTGGAATAGTCCAGCCATCTCTTTCTACATGTCTCGTGGGGCTCTCAATCTATCTAAGGAAGAGGGATGGCGAATGTTCCGATTCCCACCGGATGCCCTCCGACGAATCACTACAGACCCTGCAGTCCGAGGCCTGGATTCTGCCAAACCATGAATCTTTCACCATTTCCACAGCAATGGTGTTTATGAAGCCTGCGCTGGTGTGAATCTGGCCAATCACAATCTGACTTTAGCAGGTGCTGTAGAAATATAATGTAGAGGAATACAGCATGACCAACCACATCCTCCTTGGTGAGATGCTACCAGCTGTCCTACTGCATTCTGAGCCGTGTTATAGTGTTACAATAAAATTACTTTGACCAAGCATTTATTGTGGTGAATAATGAGTCTGTCAATGCATTATTGATATATTGTGCTAAATGATGTTTCAGAAACAAATCTCTGTGTGCTATGATATCCCTCCATTACTAAATGTCTTTACATACTATGTATAGTCAGACTGTACATTCCGACTGTGTATATACGAGCTGTGTATATTGGGGCAGTGAATATTCCGGCTGTGTATATTGGGGGCAGCAAAGTATAATCTGATATTGGTACAATTTATCTTTCTCTGATATTAATTTAAAACACTCATTTGTGTAAGTAAAAAAAACAACAACACAATGAATTAATCTAATCTCTAGTGTGGTATCTCTAATTAAACTAAGCTCTCAGGGTGTATTACTAAACGTTGGGTGTAGTTCTCTAGTTCACCAGCAGAGGGTGATGCTGTCAAACCTTGTTGTAGACAGTTTTTTTATCCCTTTCTCAATAAGAATTATTCATGATTTATTTTATAGTTAATTCATTATATCTGGCCCTTTATTACTATATTTATTTTTCTATTTATTCAGATTTTGGAATTTAGATGTGTTCTACCTTTTCTGACAAATAGGGGTGAATGTCGGGAGGATGGGGCGTTATTTTATGATTATTTCACCAAGGGGGCAAATAGCGTGCCAGCGAGAGAGGGGTTAATGGCTCCCTTTTATGTATTTATTTTGTTCATTTAAACTATACAGGCTGTACCATATTTGGTTTCTCAAGTGTTTAATTGAGTTTTTTTCCATTTTATATAATGACTTTTTTGGAAGCCATTTAATTTTGAACTTGAGAAAGTTGTGAAAGAGTTTTCTCAGCGATTAGATGATGATAGGAGGATTGGGTAACACTTCGGTGGGAGAGTAGGATTTGGGGATTGGGTAACTCTCTGGTGGGAGAGTAGGATTTGGGGATTGGGTAACTCTCTGGTGGGAGAGTAGGATTTGGGGATTGGGTAACTCTCTGGTGGGAGAGTAGGATTTGGGGATTGGGTAAGTCTCTGGTGGGAAAGTAGGATCTGGGGATTGGGTTACGCTCCGGTGGGAAAGTAGGATTTGGGGATTGGGTAACTCTCTGGTGGGAGAGTAGGATATGGGGATTGGGTAACTCTCTGGTGGGAGAGTAGGATCTGGGGATTGGGTTACTCTCCGGTGGGAGAGTAGGATTTAGGGATTGGGTAACTCTTTGGTGGGAGAGTAGGATTTGGGGATTGGGTAACTCTTTGGTGGGAGAGTAGGATCTGTGGACTGGGTAACTCTCCGGCGGGAGAGTAGGATCTGTGTATTGGGTAACTCTTTGGTGGGAGAGTAGGATTTGGGGATTGAGTAACTCTCTGGTGGGAAAGTAGGATCTGGGGATTGGGTTACGCACCGGTGGAAGAGTAGGATGTGGGGATTGGGTAACTCTTTGGTGGGAGAGTAGGATTTGGGGATTGGGTAACTCTTCAGTGGGAGAGTAGGATTTGGGGATTGGGTAAGTCTGTCGTGGGAGAGTAGGATTTGAGGATTGGGTAACTCTCTTGGGAGAGTAGGATCTGGGGACTTGGTAACACTCTGGTTGGAGAGTAGGATTTGGGGATTGGGTAACTCTCTGGTGGGAGAGTAGGATTTGGCGATTGGGTAACTGTCTGGTGGGAAAGTAGGATCTGGGGATTGGGTAACTCTCTGGTGGGAGAGTAGGATCTGGGGATTGGGTAACTCTCTGGTGGGAGAGTAGGATCTGGATATTGGGTAACTCTCTGGTGGAAGAGTAGGATCTGAGGATTGGGTAACTCTCTGGTGGGAGAGTAGGATTTGGGGATTGGGTAACTCTCTGGTGGGAGAGTAGGATTTGGGGATTGGGTAACTCTCTGGTGGGAAAGTAGGATCTGGGGATTGGGTTACGCTCCGGTGGGAAAGTAGGATTTGGGGATTGGGTAACTCTTTGGTGGGAGAGTAGGATATGGGGATTGGGTAACTCTCTGGTGGGAGAGTAGGATCTGGGGATTGGGTAACTCTCTGGTGGGAGAGTAGGATTTGGGGTGTGACGAGACCAATCTCTCCACATTGCATTGGATCTGTGTATTGGGTAACTTTCTGGTGGGAGAGTAGGATTTGGGGATTGGGTAAGTCTCTGGTGGAAGAGTAGGATCTGGGGATTGGGTAAGTCTCTGGTGGAAGAGTAGGATCTAAGGATTGGGTAACTCTCTGGTGGGAGAGTAGGATTTGGGGTGTGACGAGACCAATCTCTCCACATTGCATTGGATCTGTGTATTGGGTAACTCTCTGGTGGGAGAGTAGGATTTGGGGATTGGGTAAGTCTCTGGTGGAAGAGTAGGATCTGGGGATTGGGTAAGTCTCTGGTGGGAGAGTAGGATTTGGGGATTGGGTAAGTCTCTGGTGGAAGAGTAGCATCTAAGGATTGGGTAACTCTCTGGTGGGAGAGTAGGATTTGGGGTGTGACGAGACCAATCTCTCCACATTGCATTGGAGAAGCCTGGTTGCTCGCCTGTTGCCTTTGGATTATGGCCCCATGTTAAAAGGCTTGATTTTCCCCTGCAAAGACATGAAAGCCGGGACATTTGGTGCTTGCCCTGTTTGAGCGGTGATACCCCAGATAGCTATGCCATGGAGCCCATTCGTATAATGAAAGACTATGGGAAAGACTTTGGCTCCATGGCAATTGCGCTCAGATCTGAGCTATCTCGGGATATGTTGAATGTACCTGTTTTGTGCAATGGCTGCACAGTTATATGTTTTTATGTGTTTTATTGTCTTTTGCTGCCATGTGTTCAATGGAGTTTTGCCTCTGTCTTTGGAGATAATTGGATTACTTCCCAATTATCTCCAGGACAGAAGACTCTGTGGAACTGGTTTTGGGCAGAAAAGCCATGCTTCCTTTGGTCACAAAGGACTTCGATCTATCTTTTGAACCACTGGACCAATTTGTATGATTTTGACGTAAGTTTGTAATTGGAGTATGCTGATACTGAAAATGTAAGTTATATGTGAGTGTGATGCATACTTTTCAAGTGATGAATAATGTGGAAAAATTGTATTTCTCTGCTTGTTATAATTACATTACCCATTGTGTAAGGTAATTGTATCACAGGCAGAGGGGAGGATTTTGTGTGGGAGTGTCTGAGTGTATTGTATGTGTTTATTGATTGTGTTCCAAAACCCTGTGGGTGGTACTAATGTATATATAAGGACAATAAACCCACAGCTCTGTCTGTTCACTGCTTGACCCTCAACACTGAGCTTTGTCTCGTTCTTGTGGGGGTATTTACTGTATGCTGTTCCAGTTTGACTGCTAGGAGTGTAAACCTGTTCGTGTGTGGCTGTCTGCCTGTCTTTGTGTGTGTGGATGTCTGCCTCTGTGTGTGTGTGACTGTGTGCGTGGCTGTCTTTGTGCGTGACTGTCTGCCTGTCTCTGTGTGGATGTCTGCCTCTGTGTGTGTGTGGTTGTCTGCCTCTGTGTGTGTGAATGTCTTTGTGTCTGTGTGCATCTGCTAGTGAGTGTGTGAGCTTCTGTGTGTGTGCGCATCTGCAAGTGAGTGAGCTTCTGTGTGTGTGTGCATCTGCTAGTTAGGGAGCTTCTGTGTGTGTGAGCCTGCTAGTGAGTTTGTGTGTGTGTGCATGCTAGAGAGTGAGCTTGTATGTGTGTTAGTGAGCTTGTCTGTTGGGATCATGGGTGTGTCTGAGCCTGTCTGTGTTGAGAATGTGTGTGCAGTGAGCTTGTCTGCAGTAAGCATGTGTGTGATTGTGAGCTTGTCTGTAGTGACCATATGTGTGTCAGTGAGCTTGTCTGTAGGGAATATGTGTGTGTCAATGGGCTTGTCTGTAGGAAGAGTGTGTGCACATCAGTGAGCTTGTCTGTAGTAAGCTTGTGTGTGTATCAGAGTTTGTCAGTGATAAATTTGTGTGTGTAACTCTAACCTTGTCTGTGTGTGTCATTGAGATTTTCTGTCAATGAGCCTATGTGTGTGCATCAGTAAGATTGACTGTGTGTGCATGCGAGTATGCTTTACTGTATAATTTAATTACCCTGAAATGACTAATATTTTAATTAGAAAAATTAATAATAATATATATATATATATAAACACACACTACATAGCACAATGACTTATGGGGCTGGCATAAATTTATTTCCAGGGCTGCTCTGTATCCCCAGTCCAGCCTTGTTTAGGGGTGATTATTTCTGATGACTTAAAGGTAGGCAGACAATGTAATAGAGCAGCAGGAAATGCTAGCAGAATGCTTGGTTGTATAGGGAGAGGTATTAGCAGTAGAAAGAGTTAAGTGCTCATGCCATTGTACAGAACACTGGTGAGACCTCACTTGGAGTATTGTACACAGTACTGGAGACCGTATCTTCAGAAGGATATTGATACCTTAGAGAGGGTTCAGAGAAGGGCTACTAAACTCAGGGCCGTCTATAATATGATTAGGACCCTGGGCAATGCATTTTCTTGGGCCCCCTGGGCCCTGCCCCTCCCGCCGCCTCACCCCCCAATTACGCCCAACCCGCAATCACACTGACAGACGTACTGGCACAGACACACACAGACAGACATTAAAACATTCACAGATACATACTGACACACACAGTCATTGACACACAAATATATACACACACAGACATACATACACAGACACATACACTAACAGATATACCGACACACACACACACAAACACATATACTGACACACACAGGCATACTGACATACACACAGACACACACACACACAGGCATACTGACATACACACAGACAGACGTACTGGCAGATACAGACAGACATTAAAACATTCACAGATACATACTGACACACATACACTGACATACAAATATATCCTGGCAGACATATTGACACACACACACACACACAGACATACATACATACACACACAGACACATACACTGACAGACATATGACACACACACAGGCCTACTGACACATACTTACATACACACACAGACATACACAGACATGCTGAAACACATACACAGACATACTGACGTACACACAGACAGACGTACTGGCACATACACACGGACAGACATTAAAACATTCACAGATACATTCTGACACACACATACACTGACACACAAATATATCCTGGCAGACATACTGACACAAACACACACACATACATACATACACACACAGACACATACACTGACAGACATACTGACACACACAGGCCTACTGACACACACATACACACACACAGACATACACACACAGACATGTTGACACGCACACACAGACGTACTGGCACATACACACAGACAGACATTAAAACATTCATAGATACATACTGACACACACATACATTGACACACAAATATATACTGGCAGACATACTGACACACACATACACACACACACAGATACATACTTATATACACACACAGAGACATGCGGACACACACACAGACATACTGTCATACACACAGACATACTGACACACACACAGACACACTGACATACACACACACACACACACACTGACATACACACACACACACACACACACACACAGACCTACTGACATACATTTAGCCACCCTCCAGGTTCTTACCTTTACCGCATGGTTTAAGCGCCACAGCGCCCAACCGGGCCCCTGCTGACACATGCTCCCCGGGTGACCATTAGTGAAGGAGACACCCGGGGAGCCTCCTCAGTGTGCAGGAGCCGCAACGCCCGGTCCATAGGGGCTGCGCAAATCGCGGGGCCCACGGAGCAGCTGCTCTGGGCCCCCCAGGAGCAACTGGGCCCGGGGCAGCTGCCCCGTTTGCCCCGTGTTAAAGACGGCCCTGACTAAACTGGTTCATGGATTGCAGGATAAAACTTACCAGGAAAGGTTAAAGGATCTTAACATGCATAGCTTGGAGGAAAGACGAGACAGGGGGATATGATAGAAACATTTAAATATATAAAGGGAATTAACACAGTAAAGGAGGAGACTATATTTAAAAGAAGAAAAACTACCACAACAAGAGGACATAGTCTTAAATTAGAGGGACAAAGGTTTAAAAATAATATCAGGAAGTATTACTTTACTGAGAGGGTAGTGGATGCATGGAATAGCCTTCCAGCTGAAGTGGTAGAGGTTAACACAGTAAGGGAGTTTAAGCATGCGTGGGATAGGCATAAGGCTATCCTAACTATAAGATAAGGCCAGGGACTAATGAAAGTATTTAGAAAATTGGGCAGACTAGATGGGCCGAATGGTTCTTATCTGCCGTCACATTCTATGTTTCTATGTTATCTAGATGACATAGCCATCTACAGTAGCACATGGGAGTCCCATCTATAGCATGTATCCAGGGTACTGGAGCGAATTCAGGCAGTAGGGCTTATCCTAAAGCCATACAAATGCCATGTAGGCATGGCCAAGGTTCAGTACCTTGGGCATAGAGTAGGTTCAAGCAAACAGCGACCTGAACTTGCCAAAGCAGAGGTTATTGCCAATTGGCCACAACCATGCACCAAAACCCAAGTGCTAGCTTTTTTAGGGATGGCAGAGTATTACCGCAAATTTGTCCCGGAATATAGCGCCCTTGCCAAACCCCTCACCGATTTAACCAAGAAGGCCCTTCCCAAACAAGTAGTTTGGTCCCCGGCAAGACGAAGGTGCTCAAGGAAGCGCTGAAACGCACGTCAGGCTTTAGAGTTCTTCATGTGGACAGGCTTTAGCTCACTATTTGTTCTGTAGCTTGTTAGTTTATTTTAGGTTCGCACAAGCTCTTATGGTGTATGGAGGGGGTCAGACGTGCGGATTCGCCATCTTAGTCAGTTGTGGGTTTTCTCCACGCTCAACACCGAGTAGCACTTATAGGCATCACAGACTCAGTTACATGCCTTCACCATTTAATTCATGCAACAGAGTTCACTCTTTGGAGCCAGCATTTTGCAGTTATTTATTAGCCAGTCAGCTAGGGGTCTAGTTTGGGCTATTATGTAGCATTGTTAGCATGCCTTAGTGGAAGTTGGCGTGTACTAATATAGTCATTTCACTACTAGACTCAAGGCTACATTGTCTCCACTCTACACGAGCTGTCATACTTGTCAATGTTTTTTCAAACAGTGATACATTTTTAGCACCCCTTGGAGTGCTATACTATGAGGATACATCCTGCTTAGCAATTCAATGAGCTAGCTCTTAGCTGAACATAAGTTCATACAGGTTGGGCTACCAGAACCCTTGTGCGTCTCTTTTTTCATTATTATTAATTTTTCTTTTTGAGCTATAGATTTCAGTACAAGAGCTGTCTATGAGAGGCTTGGGAGATTTTCTACCAGTCAGCAGGGTGCTCCCTACTTATAGAACTGGCCCTATGTGCCTCTGCAGCCTGTCACAATATTTCATTTATCAATTTTTGGATTATATTTTTCTGGTTATAGCACACAACTGAGGGTTACCCCCTATGGGCTTGTTGCTAGACACACGACTTGTCCCACCTAGGGGTTACTAGATTATTCAACACGTTGTCTCCCAGTTTCCCCATGTCTGTATCCACAAGTGCCCCCATGTCTTCCAGTGTCCCCAAGTGGCTCAGTGTCCCTGGGACACACTGAGACATGGGGACACTGGGAGAAATGAGGACACTGAGACACTGGGAGACCCTGGAACTGGGCAACATGGGGACTCTGACACTGAGACACTGGGAGACAGGGAGACACTGGAAGCAATCCATCTATACACATACTCTTGCTTAAAGGAACACAATCATGTATTTCTGATTATATTATGTTAAAACCACCATCTTGCCCCCCTGGTCCCCTCCTGTCTTCCTAAGTATAGTCAAATATTACTTGTATTCAAGTCTGCAGCTGCTGGCTCTGAACTGACTCTGTCTGCTGACATCATCAGAAGTGGTGGCCTGATCCAATCACAGTGCTTTCCCATAGGATTGGCTAAAACTGCCAAGGAGGCAGATCAGGGGCAGAGCCAGCATGATTCAAATACAGCCCTGGCCAATCAGCATCTCCTCATAGAGATGAATTGAATCAATGAATCTCTATGAGCAAAGTTCAGTGTCCGCATGCAGAGGGTGGAGATACTGAATGGCAGTGCTGCACACTAGGCAGAACAGCCCCAGGAAGCACCTCTAGCAGCCATCTAAGGAATGGCCAGTAGAGTTATTTTTTCTGAAAAAAGCCTGAAGTGAATGATTCTACTCACCAGAACAAATACAAAAAGCCATAGTTGTTCTGGTGACTATTGTGTGGAAGCTTAAGAGTTTTGTTGTTAAGAGGGATGTATGGGAACAAAGCTTGTGTGGACTAGCTGACAATAAAATTAGTTAAGGTAATGCAGACTTTGGTCTCTCTAACACTGTGGCATGTCCCCATGACGCTAGGGAGGTATGATTGTTTTAGTGTTTTTTGTCGATAAGATTCTGTAATTAGGCGCATCATAATAGTCAGCACCAGGCCCACTGGTCTCTTAATCTGGCCCTGCCCATGATGCTTGGGAGGTATGACTGTTTTAGTGTTTTTGGTCGATCATAATAGTCAACACCAGGCCCACTGGTCTCTTAATCTGGCCCTGCATTTATGTTTTGTGGCCTATTAATAGGGATGTCTGTTGCTGGCAGTCATTCCCCCCCCACCCCTCTTTATTTTCCCTCCCCAACCTTACACTTCCCTTTCTGTTAAGTTCTGTGGTTTCCCGCATTACATGACCATCACCACTGGAAGTACTGGTTATAAGGTTAGCACACCCCTCATGAGACCAACATTGCCACACCACGTTCCATACTCCTTGATAATGAGATAAAGTTGGCGGCGTAAACTATTCAGCTATTCAGTAGCCATGTCAAAAATATGCCCAGATGATGGACACAATTGTTTAATTAAGAACGTCAGTTGTTTGTGTAACTTACCTATTGATGTGACATCTCTAGGAACCTGTGATACCATGTACAATGTTGATGTAACCTGATGACTCATGTGATGTATATTTTTCAATGCAAAACTTTTTAATAAAAACGATATATTGAAAAAATAAAAAATGAGAAACTAAATAAAGAAATGATCTACATTTGGAAGAAATGTAAATGTGCATAAATCCAATTTTATATATCGCTATTCATATAATTGCAACTTCTCATCCTTTAACCCCTTAAGGACTGGACTGTTTTTGCGATGTTGTACATTTGCAACCAGGCATATTTTTACACTTTTGTGGTGTTTGTGTTTAGCTGGAATTTTCCGCTCTCTCATTTACTGTTCCCATACAAATTATATATTGTTTTTTTCAGGACAAAAGGGGCTTTCTTTACATACCATTATTTATATAATCTCATGTATTTTAATTTAAAAAAAATAAAAAATATGATGAAAAATTGAAAAAAATACATGTTTTTTGACTTTTACTTGAAAAATCTTTTACTCATCTACAAAAGCGAATGAAAAAAACAGCTAAATAGATTCAAAATTTTGTCCTGAGTTTAAAAATACCCAGTGTTTACATGCTTTTTTGCTTTTTTTTGCAAGTTATAGGGCTATAGGTACAAGTAGGATATGGCGGTTTCAAAACAAATTTTTTTTAAATGTATCAATAGTGACATTGTAACACTATTATCTGTCATAAATCTCTGGAAAACACTCCACATGTATATATATTTTTTAAAGTAGACAACCCAGGGTATTCATCTAAGGATATTTTGACACTTTCTATGCAGCCATTTTACCACAAGTCTTTGCCAAACTTTGCATAGATAGTTGTTTTTTTTGTTTTTTTTCACATACATTGCAATTCAGGTATAAACTTACAGATCCTGTTATGTCTTGCTGCCAAACAACACGCCAATATGTGTTCAGCAACATCTCCTGAGTACAGTGATACCACCCATGCATAGGCTTGTTGGATTGTTTGGGGTCTAAAAGGCCACATTTGGCAGGTGCGCATATCCATTTTTCAACTTGGAATTTTGACATGTAGTCAACCTGCGCACATGTCCTATTTGGGACATTTGTAAGGCCGGCCAATGTATTTTACCCCCACCAAACCATATATTTTTGGAAAGTAGACACCCTAGGGTATTTCAAATGGTGGTTTTTTAACACTTTCCATGCACTAATTCTACCACCAGACATTGTCAAACATTTAGGTAGTCATTTTTTGTGTGTTTTTTTCACACACATTGTACTTTAGGCATGAATTAACAAATCGTGTTATGTGTCACTGCCAAACAACACGCCAATATGTGTTCAGCAACATCTCCTGAGTACAGTGATACCACCCATGCATAGGCTTGTCGGATTGTTTGGGGGCTAAAAGGCCACATTTGGCAGGTGCGCATATCCATTTTTCAACTTGGAATTTTGACATGTAGTAAACCAGCGCCCCTGTCCTATTTGGGCCAATGTATTTTACCCCCATCAAACCATATATTTTTGAAAAGTAGACAACTCAGGGTATTTTAAATGGTGGTAGTTTAATACTTTTCATGCAATAATTCTACCACCAGCCTTTGGCAAACTTTTGGGTAGTAATTTTCTTCATGTTTTTTTACACATACATTGTACTTTAGGCATGAATTAACAGATCCTGTTATGTATCACTGCCAAACAACACCCCAATATGTGTTCAGCAACATCTCCTGAGTACAGTGACATCACCCATGCATAGGTTTGCTGGGTTGTTTGGGGGCTAAAAGGCCACATTCAAGACTTGTACATATCAGTTTTTCAACTTGATATATAGGTATGCTTGGCCTATCTTCAGTTTGGCATATTTTTGCATCCCCCCGTTAATGTTAACATCATGAAAGTTTATATTTTTATAAAGTAGACATTCCAGAGTATTGTATATGAGGTGTTTTCACATCCTTCCCCCAACAAATTTCAGAGAACGTGCATGGTGGTAATTTTTTAATTCTGCTTTTTATGCACACGTCATCTGGTTTTGGCCAGCCAGATATATGTTACTACCATAAAACTTTTTTAACCAAATGTGCAGGTATCAGATGCACCTTTAGCAGCATTCTCTAAACTAACTCCTGCAAAAAGAATCTAATTGGAGATTTGGGGGGAAGGAAACTGACTAACTAAAATTTGCTGTTTTCAAAAGAAAAAAAAACAGTGTCCTTTTCCTTTTTTATAACAGACCCAGCAACATTTCAGGGGATTTGTTTTTTTTTTGCAGTTGGCAGTATCTTAAAAATAAAATGTCTGGACTCCTTTGGCACCGTTGTTGGAACTTGACCATCTCCATAAATTATTGTGGAAATCAGCTTGAACTAAAATTGGAGAAAGGTGGTTCTTTCTGAATTCATTTTTTTTAAAGAGTAAAAATTAATTATGTGTTGCTACTTGCATCAGGTAGATAGCCACCTTTTTATGCCAGGCTTTTGTCTTTCTTAAGATAAGATATGGCTGCATCAGCTGATCAGCCAAATCAACACCCCCCATGTGCCTGTTATAAGCCCTGATGCACACCGGTTTTGTCTGTACCCTGCCTCGGACAGTGACGTCTGACATGCCCTCGTTATGGATGGTTGTTAGCATGTGAACATCCTTCCTGTCCTTAAATTTTATTGCAAGCACTTTAGCTTTGTGCAGACCTTTACATTCACTTTTTTTTGTTTTTTGGCCTCTATAAAAGGTCTGGGGAAATCCTTGGCATATCTTCTCACACTGCCACAGGCCAGTATCTAGAAACCCTAAAGAGTTTGAAACAAACGGACAATGCTATAAAAATTGTCCACATAAAGGTGGTAACCCTTATTGAACAAGGGGATCAGTAAGTCAAAAACAAGTTTCCCGCTTGTCCCCAGAGAGTCAGTACAGCCAGGAGGGTCCAGTTGACCATCTTTCCTCTCATATATACGAAAGGCAAATGTATAGCCACTTTCGCTCTCGCACAGTTTGTAGAATTTTACGCCATACCTAAAGCGCTTTGAGAGGATGTATTGTTTGAATCCTAATCTCCCTTTATATTTCATTAACGATTCATCAATAGATACATTTTTTTGAGGAGTATAAACTTCAGTAAATTTGTGCTGAAGATGGTCTACCAGTGGGTGTATTTTATGAAGCCTATCATATTGGGTGTGATCTCTGCGGTGACAGAGGGTATTGTCATTGAAATGTAAGTATCTCAGCAGCAGCTCAAATCTTGTTCTAGACATGGTTTGAGAGTACACTCGACTAGAACAGATTGGGTTGGTGCTCCAGTAAGAGCAAATTGATGGCTTCTTTATAATCCCCATGAGAATTGTAAGAGCCCAGAATTTTTTAAGTTCAGCGACATCTGTGGGATGCCAAGCACACTCCTCCCTGACTGCATAGCTATCTGGATTGGTATCAATAAATTGGGTAGCATATAAATTAGTCTGGGGAGCAATCTCCTCCCACATGGTATCCCCTAAAAATAGCTCCATATATTGCATAGAGGAGAAGTCATCCACATTGACATTAATGCCTGTGTTGGCACTAAAAGGGGTGATTTGGGGCTCAGCTAACTGTGGAGAAACCTGTTCCTCCTCCACATTCGGCGTAGCAGAGAAAGCACAGCTTCTTTTTGCAGCCAGCTCACACACAGATGACATGTCAGAAAACTGACCTGGGTCAAAATCGGACGCAGTGTCAGTGGCGTCAGAGTCTGGCTAACACAGAGTTACTAACACACAATTTTTTTTTATTTTATACTAAAAACAGACTAAAACTGATAAAAACAGACTAAATGAGACTAAAACTTCTGTTAGCAGCAATCTGTAAACTAACTCCTGCAAAAAGAATCTAACTGGAGATTTGGGGGAAGGATACTGACTAACAGAAATTTGCTGCTTTCAAAATAAACAAAAAAAATAAATCAGGAACAAGTATTATAAAAATTTATTTTCTGTGTGGTAGACCTTAAAACATTCTCCAATACACAGTCCAGGTTTTGTATGGCAATCGGGACAGTGAAAAGGGGTGTCTGTCCTTTTCCCTTTTTTATAACAGACCCGGCAACGTTTCTGGGGGTTTCTTTTTTTTGGTGTTGGCGGTATCTTAAAAATAAAATGTCTAGACGACTCTTGCACTGTCGTTGGAACTTGACCATCTCCATAAATTATTGTGGAAATCAGCTTGAGCTGAAATTGGAGATAGGTGGTTCTTCCTGGATTAATTTTTTTAAAAAGTAAAAATGAATTATGTGTTGCTACTTGCAACAGGTAGATAGCCACCTTTTTATACCAGGCTTTTGTCTTTCTTAAGATAAGATAAGGCTGCATCAGCTGATCAGCCAAATCAACACCCCCCATGTGCCTGTTATAAGCCCTGATGCACACCGGTTTTGTCTGTACCCTGCCTCGGACAGTGACGTCTGACATGCCCTCGTTATGGATGGTTGTTAGCATGTGAACATCCTTCCTGTCCTTAAATTTTAGCGCAAGCAGTTCAGCCTTGCGCAGAGCTTTGCATTCCCCTTTTTTTAATTTGGCCTCTATGAGAGGTCTGGGAAAATCCTTGGCATTTCTTCTTACAGTGCCGCAGGCCAGTGTCTGTAAACTATAAAGAATTTTAAACAAGTGGACACTGCTGTAAAAATTGTCCACATAAAGGTGGTAACCCTTATTGAACAAAGGGTTCAGTAGGTCCCAAACAAGTTTCCCAGTTGTCCCCAGAGAGTCAGGACAGCCAGGAGGGTTCAGTTGACCATCTTTCCCCTCATATATACGAAAGGCAAATGTATAGCCACTTTCGCTCTCGCACAGTTTGTAGAATTTTACGCCATACCTAAAGCGCTTTGAAAGGATGTATTGTTTGAATCCTAATCTCCCTTTATATTTCATTAACGATTCATCAATAGATACATTTTTTTGAGGAGTATAAACTTCAGTAAATTTGTGCTGAAGATGGTCTACCAGTGGGTGTATTTTATGAAGCCTATCATATTGGGTGTGATCTCTGGGGTGACAGAGGGTATTGTCATTGAAATGTAAGTATCTCAGCAGCAGCTCAAATCTTGTTCTAGACATGGTTTGAGAGTACACTCGACTAGAACAGATTGGGTTGGTGCTCCAGTAAGAGCAAATTGATGGCTTCTTTATAATCCCCATGAGAATTGTAAGAGCCCAGAATTTTTTAAGTTCAGCGACATCTGTGGGATGCCAAGCACACTCCTCCCTGACTGCATAGCTATCTGGATTGGTATCAATAAATTGGGTAGCATATAAATTAGTCTGGGGAGCAATCTCCTCCCACATGGTATCCCCTAAAAATAGCTCCATGTATTGCATAGAGGAGAAGTCATCCACATTGACATTAATGCCTGTGTTGGCACTAAAAGGGGTGATTTGGGGCTCAGCTAACTGTGGAGAAACCTGTTCCTCCTCCACATTCGGCGTAGCAGAGAAAGCACAGCTTCTTTTTGCAGCCAGCTCACACACAGATGACATGTCAGAAAACTGACCTGGGTCAAAATCGGACGCAGTGTCAGTGGCGTCAGAGTCTGGCTAACACAGAGTTACTAACACACAATTTTTTTTTATTTTATACTAAAAACAGACTAAAACTGATAAAAACAGACTAAATGAGACTAAAACTTCTGTTAGCAGCAATCTGTAAACTAACTCCTGCAAAAAGAATCTAACTGGAGATTTGGGGGAAGGATACTGACTAACAGAAATTTGCTGCTTTCAAAATAAACAAAAAAAATAAATCAGGAACAAGTATTATAAAAATGTATTTTCTGTGTGGTAGACCTTAAAACATTCTCCAATGCACAGTCCAGGTTTTGTATGGCAATCGGGACAGTGAAAAGGGGTGTCTGTCCTTTTCCCTTTTTTATAACAGACCCGGCAACGTTTCTGGGGGTTTCTTTTTTTTGGTGTTGGCGGTATCTTAAAAATAAAATGTCTAGACGACTCTTGCACTGTCGTTGGAACTTGACCATCTCCATAAATTATTGTGGAAATCAGCTTGAGCTGAAATTGGAGATAGGTGGTTCTTCCTGGATTAATTTTTTTAAAAAGTAAAAATGAATTATGTGTTGCTACTTGCAACAGGTAGATAGCCACCTTTTTATACCAGGTTTTTGTCTTTCTTAAGATAAGATAAGGCTGCATCAGCTGATCAGTCAAATCAACACCCCCCATGTGCCTGTTATAAGCCCTGATGCACACCGGTTTTGTCTGTACCCTGCCTCGGACAGTGACGTCTGACATGCCCTCGTTATGGATGGTTGTTAGCATGTGAACATCCTTCCTGTCCTTAAATTTTAGCGCAAGCAGTTCAGCCTTGCGCAGAGCTTTGCATTCCCCTTTTTTTAATTTGGCCTCTATGAGAGGTCTGGGGAAATCCTTGGCATTTCTTCTTACAGTGCCGCAGGCCAGTGTCTGTAAACTATAAAGAATTTTAAACAAGTGGACACTGCTGTAAAAATTGTCCACATAAAGGTGGTAACCCTTATTGAACAAAGGGTTCAGTAGGTCCCAAACAAGTTTCCCAGTTGTCCCCAGAGAGTCAGGACAGCCAGGAGGGTTCAGTTGAGCATCTTTCCCCTCGTATACACGGAAGGCAAATGTGTAGCCACTTTCGCTCTCGCAAAGTTTGTACACTTTAATGCCATACCTAGACCGCTTTGAGGGGATATATTGTTTGAACCCTAATCTCCCTTTGTATTTCATAAGGGATTCATCGATGGATAAAGTTTGTTGGGGAGTATAAACTTCAGAAAATCTGTTCTGAAGATGGTCTACCAGTGGGCGTATTTTATAAAGCCTATCATATTCGGGGTGATCTCTGGGGTGACAGAGCGTATTGTCGTTAAAATGTAAGTATCTGAGCAGCAGCTCATATCTTGGTCTAGGCATTGATTGGGAGAATATAGGAGTCGAACAAATTGGGTAAGACCGGATTGATGGCTTTTTTATTATCCCCATGAGCATGGTAAGAGCCCAGAATGTTTTAAGTTCAGGGACATCTGTGGGATGCCAAGCATGCTCCCTGACTGTATAGCTACCTGGATTGGTCTCAATAAATTGGCTAGCGTATAAATTAGTCTGGGAAGCAATTTCCTCCCAGATGGTATCCCCTAAAAATAACTCCATATATTGTATAGGGGAGAAGTCAACCACATTCACATTAATGCCTGCGTTGGCACTAAAAGGGGGGATGTTGGGCTCAGCTAACTGTGGAGGTACCCAGTCCTCCTCCACATTCAGCGTAGCAGGGGAAGCACAGCTTCTTTTAGCAGCTGGCTCACTCACAGATGACATGTCACTAGACGTGCCGCTAAACTGACCTGGGTCAAAATCGGACGCAGTGTCAGTGGCGTCAGAGTCTGACGCCAAGAAGGCATATGCCTCCTCCAAGCTGTACATGCGCTGCATGTTTCACACCAACAGACTAAACTAACAAAATACTAAACACAATATTTTTTTTTATTTTTTTTTTTTTTAAAACACTAAAACAGACTAAAACAGACTAAAACAGTAATCCCTAAACTAACTCCTGTTAGAAGAATCTAATGGAGATTTGGGGGAAGGAAACTGACTGACTACGACAGGCTATGACAGACTATGACAGACTAAAACAGACTACGACAGACTAAAACAGACTAAAACAGACTAAAACAGACTACGACAGACTAAGACAGTCTAAGACAGTCTAAGACACAGATTTTTTAAAATAAAGTTAACCCTTAAGGGCAAAAAAAAAAATACAGACAGTAAAAATGCACTGTCTGTAACAGATCTGGCAGGGAAGGGGTTAAAATAGGATTTTTATTAACTGAAGATACTTTTTAATTTTCACAGGAACAGCTGCTGCAACAAACTATCAGGATCTCTGTCTCTCTCCTCTCACAAAACGCTACAGAGAGGAGAGAGGCAGAGATCAGTGTCAAAGTGAGTGTTTGTAACACCCACTTTGACACCAGCCAATTGTGAGCGATCGCGGATCGCTCACACGCCGTAATTGGCTGTTACTATCTGCCTGGGATGCCGGGCAGATAGTAACAACGGGATTTCAGCGGAAGCGATCTCTGATCGCTCCCGCCGCCCGTTTTCCGTTAGGACGGTTCAGGACCGTCCTCGGTCGGCAACGCAAAAATGCCGAGGACGGTCCTGAACCGTCATGCGTCCTTAAGGGGTTAAAAGATTTACGATGGCGAGACCTTTATCAGGCCAACGTTACTACGTTTTTTGTCTCCTTACCACCGGCTTTCACTTCCACTTACCTTTAGACACAACCGTCAACCTACTGGCCATGCGGTAAACTGCCAACCTACTGGCCATGCCGTAAATGGTCAACAGACTGGCCATACCGTAAATTGTCAAACTGCTAGCCATGCCGTAAATGGTCAACAGACTGGCCATACTGTAAATTGTCAAACTGCTAGCCATGCCGTAAATGGTCAACAGACTGGCCATGCCATAAACTTTCAAACTACTGGCCATGCGGTAAACAACCAACCTACTGGCCATACCGTAAATTGTCAAATTGCTGGCCATTCCGTAAATTGCCAAACTGCTGGCCATTCCGTAAATTGCCAAACTGCTGACCATGCCGTAAATTGCCAAACTGCTGACCATGCCGTAAATTGTTAAACTGCTGGCCATGCAGTAAATTGTCAAACTGCTGACCATGCCGTAAATTGTCAAACTGCTGGCCATGCTGTAAATTGTCAAACTGCTGGCCATGCCGTAAATTGTCAAACTGCTGGCCTTGCTGCAAATTGTCAAACTGCTGGCCATGCCGTTAATTGTTAAACTGCTGGCCATGCTGTAAATTGTCAAACTGCTGGCCATGCTGTAAATTGTCAAACTACTGGCCATGCTGCAAATTGTCAAACTGCTGACCATGCCGTAAATTGTTAAACTGCTGGCCATGCCGTTAATTGTTAAACTGCTGGCCATGCTGTAAATTGCCAAACTGCTGGCCATTCCGTAAATTGCCAAACTGCTGACCATGCCGCAAATTGCCAAACTGCTGGCCATGCCGCAAATTGCCAAACTGCTGGCCATTCCGTAAATTGCCAAACTGCTGGCCATGCTGTAAATTGCCAAACTGCTGGCCATTCCGTAAATTGCCAAACTGCTGGCCATTCCGTAAATTGCCAAACTGCTGACCATGCCGTAAATTGCCAAACTGCTGACCATTCCGTAAATTGTCAAACTGCTGGCCATGCCGTAAATTGTTAAACTGCTGACCATTCCGTAAATTGCCAAACTGCTGACCATGCCGTAAATTGCCAAACTGCTGGCCATGCCGTAAATTGTTAAACTGCTGGCCATGCTGTAAATTGCCAAACTGCTGACCATGCCGTAAATTGCCAAACTGCTGGCCATGCCGTAAATTGTTAAACTGCTGGCCATGCCGTAAATTGTCAAACTGCTGACCATGCCGTTAATTGTCAAACTGCTGGCCATGCCGTAAATTGTTAAACTGCTGGCCATTCCGTAAATTGTCAAACTGCTGGCCATGCCGTAAATTGTTAAACTGCTGGCCATGCCGTAAATTGCCAAACTGCTGACCATGCTGTAAATTGTCAAACTGCTGACCATGCCGTAAATTGTTAAACTGCTGACCATGCTGTAAATTGCCAAACTGCTGGCCATGCCGTAAATTGCCAAACTGCTGGCCATGCCGTAAATTGTTAAACTGCTGGCCATGCCGTAAATTGCCAAACTGCTGACCATGCTGTAAATTGTTAAACTGCTGACCATGCTGTAAATTGCCAAACTGCTGGCCATGCCGTAAATTGCCAAACTGCTGGCCATGCCGTAAATTGTCAAACTGCTGGCCATGCTGTAAATTGTCAAACTGCTGGCCATGCCGTAAATTGTTAAACTGCTGACCATACCGTAAACGGCCAACCTACTGGCTATCACCTAGCAGCACAGAATTCTTTACTAATAAAAACATGGAAATCTGAGCACCATAACATGTTTTCCAGCGACATTAGACAAGGTGACGTATTTGACGTTGTACAGCATGTCCGAGGGAAAGATAAGGTGTGTAATAAAGATAAATAATAGGTGTAGCTCCTAAGCTTTTTATTACACAGCGTTTTGACATTAGCTGCTCCTACCTGCACAGGTTTACCTAGGGTTGATATGTCACATGATCTGCTTTGATTGACAAGGCCATTAAGAGGAGAAGAGAGCGTTGCTAGGTGACGTGTTACAGTGTTTACTGGAAGTAAGTCTGACACCTTTCATTCTGTTGTATATGACGGACAGTTTCATTTCACAGACAATGCAACTTAATACAACGTAACAGGCACGGCTCCCTCGGTTTCGTTTCTCATATTGCAGCAAGCCAAAACAAGGGTTTACTTTTTAGCCCTGGAGCCGGTAATAAACACACAATAAGTTACTAAGGAGTCCAAACAATTCGAATTGTGATTTTCAAAAATCCCTTCTTGATCTAGTCGTATGGTAAATGAAATAAGATTAAACATTTTATCTCGGTCTATGCTTATTACAGTTTTACATGGGGACAGACCTTCCTAAATATGGACAGGATTTACGCTTTTCAAATGATTTCACACTTGGATGAACTATTCAATTATACAGTGCCTTGCAAAAGTTTTAACCCCCCCCCCCCTCACTTGGCATTTTTCGTGTTTTGTTGTTCCAGGTTCTTTATGAACGACAAAAATACAAATAAGAAAAAACAAAAAGAGAATACGGATTAATTTGAATATATACCTTGGGAGGATGCGTGTTTTATAGTTATTTCTGACATTTCTTCATTATACTCTACATACAGCATGATCTGGGGATAACACTATTAGTGCAGGGTAGACAACCTTCGACTCTCCTGACGTTGGGGACTATATCTCTACTGGTGCTTTGCCACCATTATAGCTGTAAGAGCATTATGGGAGCTATATCAGGAGTGCTGAAGGTTGCATAACCATGCTAGATCAGGGCTCTCCAAACTCTGACCCTCCAGATGTTACTGAACTACAGCCAGGGCCGACCTTAGGCCTTTAGGCGCCCTGTGCGAAAAATCTTCACAGCGCCGCCACCCTCCCCCCATCATCCATGTATAGAGTGTAGTGATTGTATAGGGGATTTATTAAATAAATAATGATTTAAAAACAAATATTTATTCCTCCTTTCCTTCTGTTACCTAGTTGGGAGAAGGGCATGCTGATCTGAATCTGGTCTTCCCTTAGACCATGCGTGTAACGGCACCCCGGGTATAAAAGGAGTTAAAGCCGTTTAGGAGATATTCCCTTTCCAGATACAAAGGCAGCTACTGAATACACCAATCCACCGAACAGGAATAACCATACGAAAGGTTTACACTCCAAACAGCCAAACAGGAAAACCATACGAAAGGTTTACACTCCAAACTGCCGAACAGGAAAAACCATACGAAAGGTTTACACTCCAAACTGCCGAACAGGAAAACCATACGAAAGGTTTACACTCCAAACTGCCGAACAGGAAAACCATACGAAAGGTTTACACTACAAACTGCCGAACAGGAAAAACCATACGAAAGGTTTACACTACAAACTGCCGAACAGGAAAACCATACGAAAGGTTTACACTCCAAACAGCCAAACAGGAAAAACCATACGAAAGGTTTACACTCCAAACAGCCAAACAGGAAAACCATACGAAAGGTTTACACTCCAAACTGCCGAACAGGAAAAACCATACGAATAAATCCCCCTAAGTACGATACGAGGCTCCGTATTGAGGGTCAAGCAGTGATCTGGTTTAATGGGGCTACCTGCCCAGTATTTATGCAGGTCTCCCACCAGATGGACACTCTCCTAGGGGACCTGGTGGAAAACCGGGACAAAAATATACAGTAGCCAATCAGAGCATTACAGAGATAGACACTCCCAAAGGTACATTGTAAACCCTCCTCTCTATCCTGGAGATAATTGGGAAGTAACTTAATTATCTCCAAGGATAGAGGCCAAACTCCATTTTATACATCCTAATAAAAAGACATAAAAATACATAATACTAAAACTCCCGAACCGAATCCCACATTCAACATATCCCCAGATAGCTTAGATCTGAGCGCACATTATTACCAAATGGCGCTCAGATCACATACATACAGTTCAATCGCCATGGAGCCAAAGTCTTTCACATAGTCTTTTGTTATACAAATGGGCTCCATGGGATAGCTATCTGGGGTAGCTCCGTTCATCTGTTTAATCTCCCGAACGGCCCGGTGTTCATATGAACAAATGAGGCAGGAGAAGGGAGGTCGGCTGCTTCCGCGGTGTACGTGAAGAACAGTGTCCGTTTCCAGTTCCATGGAATTGTCGACGAACACCGCTGGGCATTCGATAGTTTAAGATGGCCGCCGCCACGTGTTCGGCTATACGAACGACGGCCACCCAGCGTTTGTCAATTAAGCTGCGGTTAACCGCAGCTTCTGGGAGGTCAATTGCTTTCACACTCCATACACAGGTGGTCCGGTCATTCGTATGTTTGTTCGGTAAATTGAATTTACTGAACGCCATAGCAGAAAGGCACGAATAAGCCTCTCTGCAGGGAGGAATAAAGGTTTTAACATGTGGCCCATAGTCCAGAGGCAGCAGGCGGGCAACCAGGCTTCTCCAGGACCCAGTGGTGAGGTTAGTTTCGCCACAACACGTAACTGTCTTGCAAGCTCAGGGACTTGCAGTGTCCTGTGGTAATCTGCGGCAGTGCTCTGATTATCCCGAGCTAGACAGACAGCTACTTATGGTCTGCAGCCAACAGAAGTGCCAGACTGCCTCCCCTACATTACAGAGGAGCAGACTAAGTATGTCACATAATACTGTGAGTGGTTTGGCTTTGGAGCTCTGGATTGTACTTATTTACCTTGACCTCTTTGGAATAAACATTTTTAGTAATGCGCTACTTCTCCATTTATCACAGAGCTCCACAACAATAAAACTCCCAGTAATGTGGAGCTCTGTGACAAGATCATACACTATACAACAATACAGCTCTCTTAATAATGTGTCTATTAGTGTATCACCGAGCTCCCTAACTATAAAACACAGAGTAATGTGCATTTTATATACCAGAGCTCCACTTTAATACATCTCACTTGTAACGGCACCCTGGCATAAAAGGGGTTAAAAGCCGTTTAGTAGATATTCCCTTCCAGAGACACAGGCACAGCTACTGTAGACACCAATACACCGAACCGGAGAAGCATGGTGGGTATTTAATTCAGACTATATTTTAAAACCTCGATTGTCACATAAATAGGAAGTGGTTAATCCGCCGCAGTACAATCACTGGAAGTAACTTTCTGTTCTGACATATTTAACCTTTTTTCAGAATGGAGAAAATGACAGCTGGCAGACAGGCTGTAAAATAAACTGATAATTCTCTGGCTTTGTCAAAAATATTTGGAAATAAAATAGTACGAGGAATCACTGCATTAATGGCATAGAGGTCATAGTAATATATTGTAACCACAATCACTGAAATTATATTAACTGCTCTTACTAGAGAGAGAGACAGGGGGTGAGAGAGAGACATGGAAAGAAACGGGGAGGGAGAGACAGGGGAGGGAGAGACAGGGGTGTGAGAGAGACTGGGAAAGAAAAGGGGGAGAGAGAGAGACTGTGAAAGAAACAGGGAGTGAGAAACAGGGGGTGAGAGAGAGACATGGAAAGAAACAGGGAGGGAGAGACAGGGGAGGGAGAGACAGGGGTGTGAGAGAGACTGGGAAAGAAAAGGGGGAGAGAGAGAGACTGTGAAAGAAACAGGGAGTGAGAAACAGGGGGTGAGAGAGAGACATGGGAAGAAACAGGAGGAGTGAGAAACGGGGTGGGAGAGAGACATGGAAAGAAACAGAGGGAGAGAGAAACAGGGGGAGAGAGAGACATGGAAAGAAAGAGAGGGGGAGAGAGAGAGACATGAAAAGAAACAGGGGGAGTGAGAGACAGGGGTAGAGAGAGAGACGGAAAGAAACGGGGAGAGAGAGACATGGAAAGAAACAGAGGGAGAGAGAAACGGGGAGAGAGAGAGACATGGAAAGAAACAGGGGGAGAGAGAGACAGGGGAGAGAGAGAGAGAAACTGGGAGAGAGAGGGACATGGAAAGAAACAGGAGGAGAGAGAGACATGAGGTGAGAGCAACATGGAAAGAAACAGGGGGAGAGAGAGACAGGGGGAGAGAGGGAGACATGGAAAGAAACAGAGGGAGTGAGAGACAGGGGAGAGAGAGCGACTGGGAAAGAAACAGGGAGAGGGAGAGACAGGGGTAGAGAGAGAGACGGGGAAAGAAACAGGGGGAGTGAGAAACGGGGTGAAAGAGAGACATGAAAAGAAACAGAGGGAGAGAGAGACAGGGGAGAGAGACATGGAAAGAAACAGGGGGAGAGAGAGACAGGGAGAGAAAGAGAAACAAAGGAGAGAGAGACAGGGAAAGAAACAGGGGGGGGAGAGAGAGACACACAGGAAGAAACAGGTGGATAGAGAGACATGGAAAGAAACGGGGGAAAGAGACAGGGGAGAGAGAGAGAAACAGGGGGAGAGAGAGAGACAGGGAATGAAACAGGACGAGAGAGAAAAACATGGGGAGAGAGAGAGACAGGGAAAGAAACAGAGGGAGAGAGAAACAGGGGGAGAGAGAGAGACATGGAAAGAAACAGAGGGAGAGAGAGACAGGGGAGAGAGAGACATGGAAAGAAACAGAGGGAGAGAGAAACAAGGTGAGAGAGACATGGAAAGAAACAGGGGGAGAGAGAGACAGGGGAGAGAGAGAGAGAAACTGGGAGAGAGAGGGACATGGAAAGAAACAGGAGGAGAGAGAGACATGGGGTGAGAGCGACATGGAAAGAAACAGGGCGAGAGAGGGGCATGGAAAGAAAGAGGGGGAGAGAGGGACAGAGGGTGAGAGAGACATGGAAAGAAACAGGGGGAGAGAGAGACAGGGAGAGAAAGAGAAACAGAGGAGAGAGAGAGACAGGGAAAGAAACAGAGGGGAGAGAGAGAGAGAGAGAGAAACAGGGGGAGAGAGAGAGACACAGGAAGAAACAGGTGGATAGAGAGACATGGAAAGAAACAGGGGGAGAAAGAGACAGGGGAGAGAGAGAGAGAAACAGGGGGAGAGAGAGAGAGACAGGGAAAGAAACAGGGGGAGAGAGAGACAGGGAAAGAAACAGGGGGAGAGAGAAACAGAGAGAGAGAGAAACAGGGGAAGAGCGAGAGACAGGGGGAGAGCGATGTTACAGAGATCTCCTTTGTTGGACACATACAGATACTTTGTTTTAATCCCTTTCATTACTTTGTTTTCCCAAGAACTTCACTTGCCAGCCGTTCGTATATACGAACGATCGACCACCCGGCCCTTGGCGTGTGCCGCCAATTAATCTCTTTGACCTCGGATCTGCCGAATGAATACACAAACCATCGACCACCTCCATGCAGGCGTGTGCCAACAGTTAACTGCCATGATGTTGCGGTCTGAGGTTAACCTCCACTTAATTGCTTGCCGTCAGGGTGGCCCCGGTTCGCATACTATGGCCCGAACGTACTACTGACCAACGCACGAACTAGCTACCGAACGACGGCCACCTAGACCCTGTCGTGTGCCGCCAATTATCTTGTGGTTCTTGCGGTTTACCGCAAGTTAAATACCTGAGCCATAGTGGTCGCCATTCGTATGCCGAACACGAGGTGGTGGCCATTTTTGTTTCATCGCAAGCTCAGTGCAACATGGAGACAAACTCTCTGGAACTCTAAACGGCTACTGAACAGCACGAATCCCACTTAAGGGCCGGGCGTTCCACCCAAAAAGCCAGAGACTGCCCAAACAGACTTTTAAAACAGAATTCTGGCACACCGTTAGTGAGATCTGAGCGCAATTCGTGTAGTTTGTGCTTAGATCTGAGCTATCTGGCGAATGGTCGCATGAATGGTTTTCATATTAAAATACCAAAGTTATGTATTTTTATGCTGTTTTACTTTATGTATAAAAATTTGGTATTTTCATGCGCTTGTAGATAATTAGGTTATTGTAACCGTTAGGCCAATTATCTCCAAACTAGGCGGGAACATTTTCAAATAATACACTATGTTTTCATTGGTTGGAATATGCCATTGTCCTGTATTCCATCAGGTCCAGAGGGGGCTGTCCTTTGGCCTGAAAGATGCATAAATTGCTGTGCATGAGTGCCAGTAAAGCAGTTTGTGTTACCCTTAAATCGCAGCCTCAACACATTTTGTAGGGGAAAGGGTATTCTAGCTGTGCTATAGCTAGTGGGATGATTCTACACTTGCAGGATTTTGCCGATTGAAGCAGCGTTCGTCTCTCTGGATTCAGGAACCAGGATATCCAAAGCGGTCAAACCCCAGCAAGCCCGGGCAACCGTAACAAACGAGAGACAAGGGGAGAGAGAGACAGGGAAAGAAACAGGGGAGAGAAACAGGGGGAGAGAAAGAGAAACAGGGGGAGAGGGTTCAAGAGAGAGACAGAGAGAGAGAGACAGGAGGAGAGAGAGAGACCGGGAAAGAAACAGGGGGAGAGAGAGAGACCGGGAAAGAAACAGGGGAGAGAGACAGGGGAGAGAGAGAGACAGGAAAGAAACAGGGGGCAGAGAGAGAAACAGGGGGAGAGAGAGAGAAACAGGGGGGGAGAGAGACAGGGAAAGAAACAGGGGGAGAGAAAGACAGAGAGAGAAACAGGGTGAGAGAGAGAAACAGAGAGAGAGAAACAGGGGAGAGAGAAAGAGAAACTGGGAGAGAGAGAGACAGGGGAAAGAAACAGGGAGTGAGAGAAACGGGGAGAGAGAGAAAGAGAGAGACAGGAGGAGACAGGAGGAGAGAGAGGGGAGACAAGGGGAGAGTGGAGAGAGAGACAGGGAGAGAGAACAAGAGAGATTCTGTTAAAAATACAAGTAGCTTTCAAACCACTAATAAAAAAGATAGTCCCAACTCCACAACATGGAGAAAAACAGGATATGGAAAGCCTAATTACTCCAATAGTAGTGCTTTTTTAGGCAAGAGACCATCCAAACAATATCCAGAAAAGATCGATCTAGTAAGAAAAAGTCCAATAAAAATGAATCCATGGACTCACAGAAACAGATTTGCACAACTAGAGACACCAACCCCATTGAAAAGAAGGCGACTTATGGAAAAAAGAACAGGATTAGAGGAATACGAGGAGGGCGAAACCCTCCGCTAAAAACAATAATTCAAAACGAAAAAGAAGTGGGGATTTTTAACCTTTCCAAACACAATCTCACACAAAATGAAATTAGTCTTTTGGGAAAGGGTCTAAAGTTTGCTCCCCAAAAAAATCCTAACCATTTTGAACTTTTTATGGACATTCAAAGATTCTTCAGGAAATTAACTATAAAACGTTTTTTTGAAAAGAAAGGCGATACTAATAACGATTCTAATATATCACAAAGTATGCTTTCTGTAACCTTAGAGGCAGAACCAGGAATAATAAATTCAAAGTTAAAATCAAAGTCAAAATTTTTTCCAACTTGGGAAAAAGGTGAATATATTCCAGTCTTCTGTGATATGGTATTAAACGATTTTGAAAAAATTAAGAAAAAAAGAGGGAGAGTCAATTTATCTCATAATGAGAGAAAAGCAATAAAAGGTCTTAAAGAAAAATTTGATATAGTTATTAAACAAGCGGACAAGGGAGGTGGAATCGTTATTATGGATAGAGATATGTATCTAAAAGAATCCCATAGGATTTTAAATGATACAAAAACCTATAAAATTCTAAAAGAAAATCCAAATAATGATTTTAAATCTGAACTCCATAGTATCCTATGTGAGGCCTTAGAACAAGAAGTAATCACAAAAACGGAGTTCGAATATCTTTTTGTTGAGTTTCCAAAATTGGCTGTTTTCTATCAATTGCCAAAGATCCATAAAGATCAAAAAAATCCACCGGGAAGGCCTATAATTAGTGGTATAGGCTCTCTTACCAGCAATATTTCAGAATATGTAGACCTTTTTTTACAGAAATATGTTACATCAGCCACTTCTTATGTCAAGGACTCTACCCAAATGATTAGAGAACTAGAAGGTAAAGAGTGGAAGGATGACTATCTATGGGCCACCATAGACGTCACCTCACTCTATACGGTCATTGACCATGTAAAAGGAATAAGAGCCATAAAAGAAACTCTAGATAAGGATATAAACATGTCAAAAAAACAAATGGAATTTATTTTAAGGTGTATTGATTTTATTTTGCATAGAAACTCTTTTTGGTTTGAGGGAATGCATTATCTTCAAATCTGTGGTACCGCCATGGGCACCAGGTTTGCCCCTAGCTATGCAAATATTTTTGTAGCTAATTGGGAAGAATGTTGCATTTGGGATAATAACCCATTTGGGGCAAACCTGGTCCTATGGAAAAGGTACATAGATGATGTACTAATTATTTGGAAGGGCGATAAGTCTATCTTTAATAACTTTATAAGCTATGTAAATTCAAACAATTATGGCTTGGTTTTCACACAGGAAGTAGGAGATAGTCAAATCAATTTTCTAGACCTAACTTTTTTTGTCGATAAGAATTTGATATGTAGCAAAACCTTTTTCAAACCCACAGATTGCAATAGCCATATAGATTTTTCTAGTTGTCATAATCCCATTTGGCTAAAAAATATCCCTAAGAGCCAACAAATGAGACTTTTTAAAAACTGTACTAACAAAGTGGATTTTACAAGTCAGGTTAAAATTTTGAATAAAAGATTCATAAATAGAAATTACCCTAAAGAATTACTGACAAAAAGTCTACAAGATATTGAGGATAATAAAAGAGAAGAAATTTTACGGATAAAATCAGAGACAACTAAATCAGATACTAATGCATACAATATGGCCTTTACAACAAAATACAACAACAAAGCAAATAAAATTGAGAAAGTGTTTAGGAAATATTGGCCAATTTTATTGCAGGATATACATCTACAAAAAATATTGCCTAAAAAACCAAAGATCGTCTACAAAAAGACTGACAACCTAAAAACGATTTTAGCTCCTAGTGTTCTTCCAAAAATGGTTTTAAAGAGTGAAAATAATAATAAAGATTTTTTAATAAAGAAACCTAATGGCTTTTTCAAATGTGGAAATTGTAGCACTTGTAAATACCAAAAAAGAACTATGACTAATTTTAGAAGTTCAGTTACAGGTGAAACCTTTGAAATTAAACATTTTATTACCTGTAGTAGTAGAAATGTAGTGTATCTGTTGGAATGTGCATGTGGAATGCAGTACATAGGCCGCACTATTCGCAAATTACATGAGAGATTAAGAGAACATTTTTATGGTATAAAGAAAAAAAGTGACAAACACAATGTACCTCGACACTGTAACCAATGTTCCACTTTTGTCTTTAACAGTTTTGTGTGTTTAGGTATCGACTTGGTTGTTCCACATTGGCGTGGTGGTGACACCACCAAAGCACTAGCCAAAAAAGAGACCGAATGGATCTACAAAATGAAATCTTCCACTCCACTAGGTCTAAATACAGATCTAGATATTCTAGCTTTTATGTGATATCTACTGTTTATAATATATATTTTTCTAGTGTTATAGAACTATCAATTTATGGATTTGATATTCAGATTATTATGAATGATTTCTCACCTATTATATATATTCCAATGGTGAGGTAATATTTCTGTCCATTTTTGGACTCTAGATTGTAAGGTTTGCCACATAATTGATTGATACATACAACATTTTTAAATTTTAAATTATATTTTTTTGAGTCTTTTGTTAAATTTTATTTATTTTTTAGAGCTAATTATTAGATTCTTTTATATATCTGATTATTTTTTTCATACATATGTTCAGTTTGTGGCACGCTTAGGTTATATCATTCTGCCTGTAAGCATCCATTGTTACGAATGGATTGACACATGCAACTGTCTCTCCATTCGGATGCTAATAAAGTTTCAACACGCATCAATTTGGCTACGCATGCGCATTGGTCATTTCCCGATAGTGATTGGAGGCGGGCTCATTGAAGTTGTGTTCCGGCAACAATCTCGACGGAAGCCGGTGTCCTTTTGCGCATGCGCAATGACTTAATTGAGCGCGAAAATTTGAAGATAAAAGAAGACTCCGGAAGAACTGAAGATATACACAGCTCCTGAGGAAGTCCTGAACAAAGCGGGACGAAACGCGTTGAGCCTCATCTATCATCCAATCTAAGTCCAGAGACCACAATATCACCACTACCGATCGAGTTTGCAAGTATTTTTCAGCCCTGGAAGTCGCGACCAAGGGCTGTTTAGTTCATCTTTTTACCTATTACTGTTTTGTTTAGTGGTTGATGCCGGGTTTTTGTTCCCAGGTCTCATAATAGGACTGTATATTGTTACCACATTTGCATTGGATGTTTATGCACTTTACTATTCACTCCCTTTTTTATATATTTATTGCACTGTGATGCAAAATAAATTGTATTTTTATACTATCTATTTTTCTAAGTCTCCGTAGAGTATTTACTCTTTTACATTTATAGTCCTCCATTAGACTATTATTTTCTCTAGCGCTTAGCGCCCCCATTAGGTGGGATTTTATTCCACCTTCTTTTCTTTTTCCAGGGAGAGAGAGACACTGGGAGAGAGAGGGAGAGCCAGAGACAGGGGGAAGAGAGTAACAGGGAGAGAGAGGGAGAGTGACACAGAGAGGGAGAGTGACAGGGAGAGTTACAGGGAGAGAGAGGGAGAGTGACAGAGAGAGGGAGAATGACAGAGAGAGGAAGAGTGACAGGGAGAGTGACAGGGAGAGAGGGAGAATGACAGAGAGAGGTAGAGTGACAGGGAGAGTTAGAGGGAGAGAGAGGGAGAGCGACATAGAGAGGGAGAATGACAGAGAGAGGTAGAGTGACAGGGAGAGTGACAGGGAGAGAGAGGGAGAGTGACAGAGAGAGGGAGAATGACAGAGAGAGGTAGAGTGACAGGGAGAGTTACAGGGAGAGAGAGGGAGAGTGACAGAGACAGGGAGAGTGAGAGAGAGAGGGAGAGTGACAGGGAGAGTGATAGAGAGAGGGAGAATGACAGAGAGAGGTAGAGTGACAGGGAGAGGGAGAATGACAGAGAGAGAGAGAGAGTGACAGAGAGAGGGAGAACAGAGCAATGTAGAGGAGGAGGGCATGGAGGCAGATGGAGGCAGATGTCTCTGGGTGAGAGAGTAATAATTATCATTGCAATCCACGTGGGAATAACCCCATATGGTGTATATAGGCCCCAAGACACGGCAATGTGAATATACACAGCGAGGGTTGTCATTTCACAGAATTAGAAATAGACCCCAATAAGTAACCCAGAAAACATGAGCACGTGCTACCGAAGTCATCGTTCTACGTGTAGCGTGCTGATAGATTGACTCTTAGTTGTTGGTGATGGGAATAAGACTTGCGTGAGTTACTAAGTTACTCCACCAACCTCCCGTCACGTCACGTTTCTATGGCTTTGTAGGAATATTTGTTTACAAAGAGAATTTGAGATGTGAGAGAATGGCAGGTGATGAGGTTTTAGTCAAAACACGAGAAACAACAATGAACAGACCTCGGTCTCATTATTCAGGAGAATTCAAATAGGAAAATCGAGTAACAAATACATCTCCAAAATAGTATCTGTTTGTGTGAGAACGGGCAATTGCTGAAACCTAACTTATTGTAATGAATAAAATAGGTGCAAAAAAAAAAGGAATAAATGAATATATACAAGATGGGGCAATGCGGCGCTAGATCCACATTTAATACCTAAAGTAATTGTAATTGTACCCAATGTGGAACTTAATAAATTGTAACATACAAAGAGCATGAAAAATAGGTACCAGATACTCTAATTACATATGTCTGCAATCATTCAGGTCTGCGATAAGTATAAATAATAGCGTCTGTACAGTGGAGAGAAGAGGGATAGAGAGAAAATGAAAGTTAGCCCTAATCTAGATAAAGAATCCTAAGGCTAATGTGCCTTCGAGGGCAGCCCTTACCCAGAAACTATTCTCTCACTAATATGTCCGATCTTATGGAGAGACTATAATATATAAAATAACTGAAGGGGCTCGGGTAGCTGTCAGCATATCACTATATCACTACCGCCTACCGGACTGCGATAATAGACAATTCTGCTCCCTTAGTTAAAATACTAGCTGTGTTTACTGCTGAATTTAATTGGTAAGCCTCTGATTTTGAGAGGGCTGTGCATTGAGGGGTAATATACTACTATTCAGTAGATGTCAGATATTATCTCATTTTAGGTGCGGAAAATCCAGTTACCTCAGCTGTTAGCTACTATTTTTTCATAGATCTCCAAGGTACCTATTTTATTTTATTTATTGCAATATAATTGCTCAATATTTTGTTGTATATCATTATTCAGGAGACGTTTGTGGTATAAGCCCAGGGAGCAGGAGAGGGCAATAAGGAACCAGTGTGTAAAAATGGGAGGCAGGAGGGCAAGACTGATAGTCTAGAGATACAGGGAGTGCAGAATTATTAGGCAAGTTGTATTTTTGAGGATTAATTTTATTATTGAACAACAACCATGTTCTCAATGAACCCAAAAAACTCATTAATATCAAAGCTGAATATTTTTGGAAGTAGTTTTTAGTTTGTTTTTAGTTTTAGCTATGTTAGGGGATATCTGTGTGTGCAGGTGACTATTACTGTGCATAATTATTAGGCAACTTAACAAAAACAAATATATACCCATTTCAATTATTTATTATTACCAGTGAAACCAATATAACATCTCAACATTCACAAATATACATTTCTGACATTCAAAACAAAAACAAATCAGTGACCAATATAGCCACCTTTCTTTGCAAGGACACTCAAAAGCCTGCCATCCATGGATTCTGTCAGTGTTTTGATCTGTTCACCATCAACATTGCGTGCAGCAGCAACCACAGCCTCCCAGACACCGTTCAGAGAGGTGTACTGTTTTCCCTCCTTGTAAATCTCACATTTGATGATGGACCGCAGGTTCTCAATGGGGTTCAGATCAGGTGAACAAGGAGGCTATGTCATTAGATTTTCTTCTTTTATACCCTTTCTTGCCAGCCACGCTGTGGAGTACTTGGACGCGTGTGATGGAGCATTGTCCTGCATGAAAATCATGTTTTCTTGAAGGATGCAGACTTCTTCCTGTACCACTGCTTGAAGAAGGTGTCTTCCAGGAACTGGCAGTAGGACTGGGAGTTGAGCTTGACTCCATCCTCAACCCGAAAAGGCCCCACAAGCTCATCTTTGATGATACCAGCCCAAACCAGTACTCCACCTCCACCTTGCTGGCGCCTGAGTCGGACTGGAGCTCTCTGCCCTTTACCAATCCAGCCACGGGCCCATCCATCTGGCCCATCAAGACTCACTCATTTCATCAGTCCATAAAACCTTAGAAAAATCAGTCTTGAGATATTTCTTGGCCCAGTCTTGACGTTTCAGCTTGTGTGTCTTGTTCGGTGGTGGTCGTCTTTCAGCCTTTCTTACCTTGGCCATGTCTCTGAGTATTGCACACCTTGTGCTTTTGGGCACTCCAGTGATGTTGCAGCTCTGAAATATGGCCAAACTGGTGGTAAGTGGCATCGTGGCAGCTGCACGCTTGACTTTTCTCAGTTCATGGGCAGTTATTTTGCGCCTTGGTTTTTCCACACGCTTCTTGCGACTCTGTTGACTATTTTGAATGAAACGCTTGATTGTTCGATGATCACGCTTCAGAAGCTTTGCAATTTTAAGAGTGCTGCATCCCTCTGCAAGATATCTCACTATTTTTGACTTTTCTGAGCCTGTCAAGTCCTTCTTTTGACCCATTTTGCCAAAGGAAAGGAAGTTGCCTAATAATTGTGCACACCTGATATAGGGTGTTGATGTCATTCAGGGCCGGACTGGGGAAAAAATTCGGCCCGGGCATTTTTTTATCACAGCGGCCCACTAAGAAGGGGACGGGGCAGAGAGGGTGTGTTTTGTCATTACTCATGACAAACACGCCCCCTCTCAAAGTGAGCATGTTGGTTCAATGCTCTTCCAGGGCAGACCATGCACAAAGCTCTGCTGAAGAGCTCTAGCACGAGACAAAAGCCCTGTATTTGTTCTGCACAGTGCAAGCAAATTTAATAACATGCTTGCACTGTGTTTCCTTGCAACTTGTCTCTGGTGTCTCTTTAAATGGATACCAGGAGACAAAAGGGCCAGGAAAGAGTATTGTGCATGTGTTTGGAGCCTGCTTGGGGTATTGCGTGTGTGCAGAGTGAGCTGGTCGTGGTGTGGTATTGTCTAATAAGGTCGGTTTTAGTCGTGTTGTGTTTGTGGTGTAATGTAATGCATATGTGGCTAGGGGCTTTAGAGAATGTGTGTTTAGGGGATGTAGCAAGTGTGTGTATACAGGATATAGTGTGTGTGTGTGTGTGTGTGTGGGGGGGGGTAATGTAGTGTTTGTAGAGAGTGTGTGTTCAGGGAATGTAGTATGTGTTTGCTTACAAGGAATCTAGTGTGCGTATAGGGGATCCAGAGTGTGTGTGTATTTGAAGGACCCAGAATATGTATAGGAGATCTAGTGAGCGTGCGTATATAATGGATTCAGAGTGTATATAGGGATCTAGTGTGTGTATGTGTGTAGATGATCCAGAGTTGGGTAGAGGATCTAGTGTGTGTCTGGAATGAAATGTGTTTAGGGGTGCTGTGTGTGTGTGTGTGTGTGAGGGGTGCTGTGTGTATATTTATATGTGTATATATATTATATAAATATGTTTGGAAGTATTGTATATGTGTGTGATGCAGTGTATCGGGGGGTTGTGTGTGTATGTGAGGGGTGCAGTATGTGTGGGTGCTGTATGTGATTGATTTGTGTGAGGGTGCTGTGTGTGTGGGTGCTGTGTATGATGTGTGTGAGAGTGTTGTGAGTGCTGAGTGTGAGTGCTGAGTGTTATGTGTTTGAGAGTGATGTGTGAGAGTGCTGAGTGCTGTGAGTGAGAGTGTTGAGTGTGATAGTGCTGTGTATGTGTGTGAGAGTGCTGTGTGAGAGTGCTGTGTGTGTTGTGTGTGAGAGTGCTGTGTTTGTTGTGTGTGAGAGTGCTGTGTGTTATGTGTGAGAGTGCAGAGTGTGATGTGTGTGAGAGTGCTGAGTGTGAGAGTGCTGTGTATGATGTGTGTGAGAGTGCAGAGTGTGATGTGTGTGAGAATGCAGAGTGTGATGTGCGTGAGAGTGCTGTGTATGATGTGTGTGAGAGTGCTGAGTGTGATGAGTGTGAGAGTGCTGAGTGTGAGAGTGCTGTGTATGATGTGTGTGAGAGTACTGTGTATGATGTGTGTGAGAGTGCTGAGTGTGAGAGTGCTGTGTATGATGTGTGTGAGAGTGCTGAGTGTGAGAGTGCTGAGTGTGAGAGTGCTGAGTGGGAGAGTGCTGTGTATGATGTGTGTGAGAGTGCACAGCAGTGTATGATGTGTGAAGAGTGCTGAGTGGGAGGTGCTGAGTGTGAGAGTGCTGTGTATGATGTGTGTGAGTGCTGTGTATGATGTGTGTGAGAGTGCTGGTGTGATGTGTGTGAGAGTGCTGTGTATGATGTGTGTGAGAGTGCAGAGTGTGATGTGTGTGAGAGTGCTGTGTATGATGTGTGAGAGTGCTGAGTGGGAGAGTGCTGTGTATGATGTGTGTGAGAGTGCTGAGTGTGATGTGTGAGAGTGCAGAGTGTGATGTGTGAGAGTGCTGTGTATAAATGTGTGTGTGGGGGGGGGCTGGGGGGGGTAAATAAAGAAATTAAAAAAAAAAACTAAGTAGGCATTAAATCCCCCCCTCCCTCTTACCTTTAGCCTGGGAGGGGGGGGGACAGGCACGTGGTAGCTGGGAGGAGGGGGACCAGCACGGTAACATCATCCCTGGTGGTCCACTGGTGAGTGAACTCTAGCCTGAGGGCTAGAGTTCACTCTCGCGAGATCGAGGCGTTGCCATGGCAACGCGCCGGATCTCGCGAGAGGAACCGGGCGGAGCTACAAGTTAGAGCTCCACCGGGTCCTCTCCCTCCCTTTCCAGCCGCAGGTCTGTTTAAATGGGCCGGTGAGGGAGATCTTTGATCTCCCCACCGGCCCTCCATGGCAAATAGCGGGGCCGGCGCTCGGATAGTGTGCCCGATGGCCAGTCCGGGCCTGATGTCATTAGACCACACCCCTTCTCATTACAGAGATGCACATCACCTAATATGCTTAATTGGTAGTAGGCTTTCGAGCCTATACAGCTTGGAGTAAGACAACATGCATAAAGAGGATGATGTGGTCAAAATACTCATTTGCCTAATAATTCTGCACTCCCTGTAGAGATTAAAAAGAAGTGTCTCTGGTGCGTATCTAAATGTTCTGTACAAATACATAATCAGTGATTTCACACAAAAGTGCAATTCAAACAGATTGATTTCACCTTATAGTGACCACTCTTAATAAATATATATATATAAGAAACAAGGACCCTTATAGTGTAGTGTTTAATGTAAACCATGACAGACGACAGGCACTCACTGCAGTAAATTGTGCTAAAGGGCTTTGCCCAATAAGGGTCCATTATCTCCAGATAGTCCCTCTCTTCAAGGTGCACAACCTTCCAGTCCCATGTTCTATATAGAGAGTGGGAAGAAAATTCAGCCACGGGTTCTCCTTAACCAGAATGATTCTAACAGCCAGTAGGTTAGGTAAGCCACTCGACGCGTTTTGTCTTTACGCGTAGACCTTTTCACGTACTATTTCCTTGTAAGTGCCTGTCGTATGTTATTGTTTCCCTTAAATACTACACTATCAGTGTCCTCATATATACCTGTACATGTATTGAGAGTGGTCATATGAGCTACAAGGGAAATCACTCAGTTTGAATTGCACGTTTGTGTGAAAACACTGATTATATATTTGCACAGATAATTTCGATATCAGGCTAGCTCCACAGCATCCCACTATCCTGTTTATCGTTAGACTTGTATCTAACTTTCACCTCCCTAACATTGAACATCTATTGATACCAACTCTATACAACATTTTAGCAGCCGATTAGAGCTATACAAACTAGTTATATTTTGAGATCCATTTTAGTACTAATGTTCCTGGTCTAATTCAATGTAGGCTATGTAGTTATTATACCTGTACCAGTTTATTACGATAATCCATTGACACTATTTCTATATATACCACTAGAGTTAGCCTATTAGAGCCACATAGACCAGCGGTATATCTTAAGATTATCTCAGTATCAATAGGGACATTTCCAGTTATCGTACTGGACTGGTTCAATACTTGTAATTTTAGTCACCGTTTTTGACACTAGCAATTATTCACATTTTCTTATTTTCATTAGATTTAATAAAATGTATTTATTTGATATATTTTTTGTTTCTGGAAACTATTCTGTAGATACCCGGTATTCATCGTTGAATATATCCTATCCATCCCAGCCCCTACCGGTACACTTTTCTCATTTGTCAGATCCAGTAGGCCTGTGAGCAGAGGTTAGCTGGCTCGGGTGGTATTAGGTCAGTATAGTTTGCCTCTTCTCGGGATGTAGGCCTGGTTATGATGCAACTGAGATTTGGCCAATGTACACATAGAATTCCTGAGATTTGTTCCTGGCAGACTAGCAGAAGGCTAAGAGCAGGTGAATCAGCGATTTGTGGAGATACATCTGTTCCTTTAGAATTAGGACTCAGGGAGGGCTGGGCAAGGGGGGGGCAAATAGAAACCAAAGACCTCTTTTTTCACCAAAACTTTCGTATCTTAGAGTAGCTGGTCCTACTCATGACAAGAATGTGACACATGAATTTGAGTGATGGAGGCGGCTGGAGTGGTCTGACACTATTTGTCGCTGTAACTTCTGTCCTGGGACCTGCACAGCACGGCCGGGTATCCACATAAATATATGAAGATCTCCATGTGGTATTCTGCTATGTCTCCATTGACAGCAAATCTCAGCTCACGCTGCAGCCACTTGTAAACATCTCTGTTTCACATCTTGTAATCCCCAGACACTGCCGTCTCCCAGGAGATATCCCTGGAGGCCAATTCATACCTGGAAAGCACTGCGGCTGCTGGCCACCAACTGAGGCACAAACCCATGCAGTGCTGGACTAGCAAAGGACCTGAACAATTCCTGCCGGCTGCCTTGCTCCTGCACCACTGCACCAAAACAGGTAACCTGTCACACGTCCACTTACCTTTAGCCAGTAGTAGGTTATGTTACCTTATGTTACTGACCTGGGGGAGCAATTGTCCTTCTGCCCCCCTTGCCAGTCCTCCCCATGAATAGGTAGAAATCGAATTCTGAGAAAGTTGTGTAAAACATGGCAAGATTTAGCTTAAAGCGGAGAGTTCAGCCTTGTTTATCTTATGATAAAAGACTGCTCCTGAGCAAACGTAGGTTGTCACAACATCAAGGTAAGTGGGGATTTGGAGATACATGTCTAAATGCCATCATTTCATAACTCATCCAGCAAATCTTGTGGGATTTGTCCAATTTCATGAAGGAAAATGTAACAAGCGGGGTGTGGAAACACATTTGTAAATGCTGAGCCTCGAGTGTTTATTTCGAAAGATAGAGGCGTTAGTGACAACTCTTTGATTACGGACCTCTCATGGAGAGGCATGGGGTCTTCCATAGATTAATATGGCTCAAAATATAGACTTCATTAGAACAAACGTGCTACACTGTAATATACTGCTAAAACATTACATTCTGTATTGCGGACGTATCTTTTTATCATTGTTACTTTTTGAATTCAGTATTTTTTTAACTTTAAAGTTTCACAAATCCAGTAGTTGCTGTGTTTAACCAAGTTACAGTTTGCAAGTAACCGCAAGCAGGAAACTGATAAAACGAACCCCTCACTGACAAATGACTTCCTCAATAAACATATTAGATAGAAAGATAAAAGAGAAACTTCATTTTCACTGCATCCAGCAAACACCGAGACCTTCTCCACCTACCTTCTCCACAAATCCACCTACCTAGCTAACACAGAGACCTTCTATCCACCTACCTAGCTAACACAGAGACCTTCTATCCACCTACCTAGCTAACACCGAGACCTTCTATCCACCTACCTAGCTAACACAGAGACCTTCTATCCACCTACCTAGCTAACACAGAGACCTTCTATCTACCTACCTTGCTAACACAGAGACCTTCTATCCACCTACCTAGCTAACACAGAGACCTTCTATCCACCTACCTAGCTAACACAGAGACCTTCTATCTACCTACCTAGCTAACACAGAGACCTTCTATCCACCTACCTAGCTAACACTGAGACCTTCTATCCACCTACCTAGCTAACACCGAGACCTTCTATCCACCTACCTAGCTAACACTGAGACCTTCTATCCACCTACCTAGCTAACACCGAGACCTTCTATCCACCTACCTAGCTAACACCGAGACCTTCTATCCACCTACCTAGCTAACACGAGACCTTCTATCCACCTACCTAGCTAACACCGAGACCTTCTATCCACCTACCTAGCTAACACCGAGACCTTCTATCCACCTACCTAGCTAACACCGAGACCTTTCTATCCACCTACCTAGCTAACACCGAGACCTTCTATCCACCTACCTAGCTAACAGCGAGACCTTCTATCCACCTACCTAGCTAACACAGAGACCTTCCATCCACCTGCCTTGCTAACACAGAGACCTTCTATCTACCTACCTTGCTAACACAGAGACCTTCTATCCACCTACCTAGCTAACACAGAGACCTTCTATCCACCTACCTAGCTAACACAGAGACCTTCCATCCACCTACCTTGCTAACACAGAGACCTTCTATCTACCTAGCTAACACTGAGACCTTCTATCCACCTACCTAGCTAACAGCGAGACCTTCTATCCACCTACCTAGCTAACACAGAGACCTTCTATCCACCTACCTAGCTAACACAGAGACCTTCTATCCACCTACCTAGCTAACACCGAGACCTTCTATCCACCTACCTAGCTAACACCGAGACCTTCTATCCACCTACCTAGCTAACAGCGAGACCTTCTATCCACCTACCTAGCTAACACAGAGACCTTCTATCCACCTACCTAGCTAACACAGAGACCTTCTATCCACCTACCTAGCTAACACAGACCTATTCACCTACCTAGCTAACACAGAGACCTTCTATCCACCTACCTAGCTAACACTCGAGACCTCTATCCACCTACCTGAGACCTTCTATCCACCTACCTAGCTAACAGCCTAGACCTTCTATCCACCTACCCAGCTAACACAGAGACCCCTATCCACCTACCTAGCTAACACAGAGACCTCTATCCACCTAGCTAACTAGACCTTCTATCCACCTACCTAGCTAACAGCGAGACCTTCTATCCACCTACCTAGCTAACACCGAGACCTTCTATCTACCTACCTAGCTAACACCGAGACCTTCTATCCACCTACCTAGCTAACACCGAGACCTTCTATCCACCTACCTAGCTAACACAGAGACCTTCTATCTACCTACCTAACACAGAGACCTTCTATCTACCTACCTAGCTAACAGCGAGACCTTCTATCCACCTACCTAGCTAACACCGAGACCTTCTATCTACCTACCTAGCTAACACAGAGACCTTCTATCCACCTACCTAGCTAACACCGAGACCTTCTATCCACCTACCTAGCTAACACCGAGACCTTCTATCTACCTACCTACCTAACACCGAGACCTTCTATCCACCTACCTAGCTAACACCGAGACCTTCTATCTACCTACCTAGCTAACACAGAGACCTTCTATCTACCTACCTAACACAGAGACCTTCTATCCACCTACCTAGCTAACTCCGAGACCTTCTATATACCTACCTAGCTAACACAGAGACCTTCTATCCACCTACCTAGCTAACACCGAGACTTTCTATCTACCTACCTAGCTAACACAGAGACCTTCTATCTACCTACCTAGCTAACACAGAGACCTTCTATCCACCTACCTAGCTAACAACGAGACCTTCTATCCACCTACCTAGCTAACAACGAGACCTTCTATCCACCTACCTAGCTAACAACGAGACCTTCTATCTACCTAGCTAACACCGAGACCTTCTATCTACCTACCTAGCTAACACCGAGACCTTCTATCCACCTACCTAGCTAACACCGAGACCTTCTATCTACCTACCTAGCTAACACAGAGACCTTCTATCTACCTACCTAGCTAACACAGAGACCTTCTATCCACCTACCTAGCTAACACCAAGACTTTCTATCTACCTACCTAGCGACCAAAGAGACCTTCTATCTACCTACCTAGCTAACACAGAGACCTTCTATCTACCTACCTAGCTAACCTTCTATCCACCTACCTAGCTAACACCAAGACACAGCTATCCACCTACCTAGCTAACAAGAGCTTCCTTCCAACTACCTACCTAACCACGAGACCTTCAATCTACCAACCTAGCTAATAACAAGACCTTCTATCCACCTACCTAGCTAACAACTAGACCTTCTATCCAACTACCTAACTAACAACAAGACCTTCCTTCCAACTACCTAGCTAACAACGAGATCTTCAATCTACCTACCTAGCTAATAACAAGACCTTCTATATACCTACCTAGCTAACAACGAGACCTTCCAACCACCTACCTCGCTAACAACGAGAACTTCTATGTAGCTAACACCAAGACCTTCTATCCACCGACCTAGCTAACACCAAGACCTTCTATCTACCTACCTAGCGACCAAAGAGACCTTCCTTCCACCTACCCCGAATATAGGAAAAAGAGAAACTTAATTTCACCCAGCTACATTTCAGGTACTGATGAAAGCTCAGAAGACGCTTCATTGAGTGTATAGCAGAACTCCACAGCAATAATACTCCCAGTATTGTGTCTGAGTGTATAGCAGAACTCCACAGCAATAATACTCCCAGTATTGTGTCTGAGTGTATAACAGAGCTCCACAGTAATAATACTCACAGTAATGTGTCTGAGTGTATAACAGAGCACCCCAGTAATAATACTCCCAGTAATGTGTCTGAGTGTATAACCGAGCTCCATAGCAATAATACTCCCAGTAATGTGTCTGAGTGTATAACAGAGCTCCACAGTAATAATACTCCCAGTAATGTGTGTGAGTGTATAACAGAGCTCCACAGCAATAATACTCCCAGTAATGTGTCAGTGTATAACAGAGCTCCACAGTAATAATACTCCCAGTAATGTGTCTGGGTGTATAACAGAGCTCCACAGCAATAATACTCCCAGTAATGTGTCAGTGTATAACAGAGCTCCACAGTAATAATACTCCCAGTAATGTGTCTGAGTGTATAACAGAGCTCCACAGCAATAATACTCCCAGTAATGTGTCTGAGTGTATAACAGAGCTCCACAGTAATGAATACTCCCAGTAATGTGTCTGAGTGTATAACAGAGCTCCACAGCAATAATACTCCCAGTAATGTGTCTGAGTGTATAACAGAGCTCCACAGCAATAATACTCCCAGTAATGTGTCTGACTGTATAACAGAGCTCCACAGTAATAATACTCCCAGTAATGTGTATTACAGAGCTCCACAGCAATAATACTCCCAGTAATTTGTCTTTAAATTACAATAACTACAATGTATTTAGAAATCAGTCTGTGTAAATAAGATACATTGTTATTTTTTTAATTACATTTTGGTTGGATAAATTGTTATTAGTGAGCCCCATAACAGCCGCGTCACTGGCCACACCTCCAACCCCTAAAATGAAAGTGGCCTCTTTGTTGAATCTAACGAACACCGGGCAGAAAAGCACGAATAAGTCTTTTCTGCAGTGGAAAAGAGGTCTTTTAACATGGGGCCATAATACAAAGGTAACAGGAGAGCAACCAGGCTTCTCCAATGCAATGTGGCGAGGTTGCTCTCGTCACACCTTCTTTCTATCAGCTGGACCCTAGTAGAGAGAAATGTAGAGCTCTTAAAAGAGCTAGTGATTAGCTGAGCAGGTTCCCTTTCAATAACGAGACAAAGCTACGTTTTGAATGGTAAAGTAGAACTGACTGTACTGGCACATACAGCCTCTTTTATTCACATTTTACAAACATAGTACTGCCCACAGGGTTTTGAAGAACAACCAATCAACACATTACAACACAGCTAACATTCCCATTCATTACATCAGAAATCCTCCCCTCTGCCTGTGATACAATTATCTCAACACAATAGACTAACTTAATTATCACAGGCACGAAAATACAGTATTATAAAACATATCACATGGACCCCAAAACATGCAATAACCCCATAAAAACCACATATCCAAAATTCACCCAGATCCGTTCAGTAGTTTGGAAGATATGGTTTAATGCAGATTCCGCAGGCTATAAAAAAAAAAATTATAAAAAATAATTACTGTTAAATGTGTCTCCTGTTCTGTAGTTTAAAACTACTGAACGATGTCTTTGGGCACCAAATATCGGCGAGATGGCACCGTGTAGAAGAGTCAAAACTGTGAGTTAAAATGGCCGCCATCCATTGTTCTCACCATGTGCTTCATCCATTGTTCTCACCATGTGCCTCTGATACATGAAATGGTGGCCACCCAGTAACTCCACAGTTTGTCTGGTAGTCTATCCAGCCGAACCAACAGATGAAACACATGGGGAACAATGCAACAAACGAAGGGAATCATAAAAATATGGACAATAGTCATATTTGTGCACAATCTCCAGTTTTGTCACAGGGCACAAAACAGTTAAAGGGTCAGACACAGTCTTTGTTCTTAGGTACAGGTAATGTGAATGGGGGCAAAAAACAAACAAAGGGTAGAGGTTCCCAGGCAACATGGTAGGGGTTTGTTACATTGCCGGAGAAGCTGTATTCCGTCTCCCTACTGCTCATGTACACCTGTGTTGGGGAGCTGGGTCTGGCAGGACCACGGTAGGGATCATGGACAACCTACGGCCGAAGTTCTTCTGGGCAATGATATCGGGCCCTTGACTTCAGCCTACCTACCCACTCCAGCCGTTAAAGCCTGTCCCATGACTACTTGTTCTCAGGCTCACCTTGCAGAAAGCCAGGATGGGAGACCCAGGTAAGCACCCAACCGACCCCCACCCTTTGGACACCCCCGAGGAGTTTAGGAGGGAGACCAGAGAGGACCCATCCCTGCAGAAATAGAGAGAGAAGGCCGAGACGGCGATGGGGGGAGGGGGAATGAGCACGAGAGGTTTATCGGGGACAAGGATAGACTATATCGTTTAACTGAAGGTAGAAAGAGAGGGTGCGCCCCATCCCAGAAGCGCCAAGTGGTAGTGCCTAAGATGCAATGGTTGGAACTTCTCCGGATCGGGTATGACATCACTTTGGCAGGACATCTGGGTGGTAATCACATGACCTACAGAGTTACCCAGACATTCTTTTGGCCAGGGATCTCTAGGGACGTACGACGATACTGCAGTAAGTGCGATGTCTGTCAACGAGTATGGAAAAGGGGGGATCACTCCAAAGCTCGACTACTACCCATGCCGATCATTAATGAACCTTTGAGCAGGGTAGCTGTCGATCTACCTAACCCCTTTCCATCCCTTAAGAAATACATTCTTACCATGGTGGACTACGCTACCCGCTATCCGGAAGCTGTTGCTCTGTCGAATATCCAGGCTGACACTGTTGCCAGTGCCTTGGTCGGGATTTTCACCAGAGTGGGGTTCCCGAACGAAATTCTATCTGACAGGGGAACTCAGTTTACTGCAGCCCTCACTCAGCAGTTATGGGAGGTCTGTGGTATCAAACCATAGAAACATAGAAACATAGAATGTGACGGCAGATAAGAACCATTCGGCCCATCTAGTCTGCCCAATTTTCTAAATACTTTCATTAGTCCCTGGCCTTATCTTATAGTTAGGATAGCCTTATGCCTATCCCACGCATGCTTAAACTCCTTTACTGTGTTAACCTCTACCACTTCAGCTGGAAGGCTATTCCATGCATCCACTACCCTCTCAGTAAAGTAATACTTCCTGATATTATTTTTAAACCTTTTTCCCTCTAATTTAAGACTATGTCCTCTTGTTGTGGTAGTTTTTCTTCTTTTAAATATAGTATCCTCCTTTACTGTGTTGATTCCCTTTATATATTTAAATGTTTCTATCATATCCCCCCTGTCTCGTCTTTCCTCCAAGCTATACATGTTAAGGTCCTTTAACCTTTCCTGGTAAGTTTTATCCCGCAATCCATGAACCAGTTTAGTAGCCCTTCTCTGAACCCTCTCTAAGGTATCAATATCCTTCTGAAGATACGGTCTCCAGTACTGTGTACAATACTCCAAGTGAGGTCTCACCAGTGTTCTCTACAATGGCATGAGCACTTCCCTCTTTCTACTGCTAATACCTCTCCCTATACAACCAAGCATTCTGCTAGTATTTCCTGCTGCTCTATTACATTGTCTGCCTACCTTTAAGTCATCAGAAATAATCACCCCTAAATCCCTTTCCTCATATGTCCCTCACCCTACCATCCCCAAACTAACGGTCTCTGTGAGCGTTTTAATGGTACCCTGAAACAGTTACTGCGGACCTTTACAGATGAGTACAGAGACTGGGAGCGATTCCTGCTGCACCTTTTATTCGCATATCTAGAGGTGCCCCAGGAATCGACTGGGTTTTCCCCCTTTGAACAGCTCTATGTGAGGAGGGTACGAGGACCCCTCGATCTCATCCGCGAGCACTGAGAGGGGGAAACAGAACATGAGGGGGTCCCTATCATGCCATATGTTCTGGAACTTCGGGACCGCATGGCAAGGGACCATCTCCATGCGGCCTAGGGCCAAAAGAAACTATGGTACGACCGGGGCACCCACCAGCGGTCTTTCCAGGTGGGACATAAAGTCCTGGTGCTTAGGCCAGTAAAGGGGAATAAACTCCAAGCATCCTGGCAGGGCCCCTACAAGGCTCAGATCTGCTTAACCCTCAATACGTAGCCTCATCTCGTGTTTGTAGGGAAACTGCATTCAGCTAATCACTAGCTATTGTAAGAGCTCTGCTATTCTCTCTCTCTACTGGTTCGGCTGATGGGAGCATACTGCAGCACAGACGTCTCCAATGACATACACCCCTCTGACACAAAGGGTGGCCGTTACAGAGATTATGGAGCCGGTTGTTAATATCAGCGCTCTGCCGTGGATGGTGGAGATGATGGCTGATGCAGTGGATGATGGAGCCGGTATTAACACTGATAATAACCGTTACAAGCTGAAGTTTTCATAGTAACATAACTTCACTTTACACCCATAATGTGAGATGAAAGCAGTGAAAAGAGATGACGTGGAACCTTATAAACTGCGTTTTAATGCTGCATGGTATTCCAAAGTAGTCATTTTAAAAGTAAATCAATTTTCCAGATTGGACGATAGGAGTTTGACTACTGATTCAGCCCCCCCTATCCTGACCTCAGACTTTCTAGAAAAGTCCCTTGAAAAGCAGTCCCTCAGTAACCCACGCGTCCTGTAACCAGAGAGACGTGTGTATATAGCATTGTACACTATAATCATGGTTTAATGGTCATTGTTTGGTCTGTGAACACAAGGTGCAATTGCACAAAAGTGAAACCGGTCGGGGCAGATTCTTTACACTAACAAAAGGAGATATGAGAAGATGTGATATACTAACAGACGGCAGAGAGAGTCACAGAGGAAGGTACACGAGAGGGAGCACAGCTACAGACAGTGATAGAAGGAGTAAGGGACAGACAGAGATAGATGGGGGATAGGGATAGAGAACCAGACAGATAGGGGAGAATAGCGATAGAGAGAGATGGACAGGGGAGAATAGTGATAGAAAGAGATAGACAGGGGAGAATAGTGATAGAGAAACAGATAGGGGAGAATAGTGATAGAGAGAGATAGACAGGGGAGAATAGTGATAGAGAAACAGATAGGGGAGAATAGTGATAGAGAGAGATAGACAGGGGAGAATAGTGATAGAGAGAGATAGACAGGGGAGAATAGTGATAGAGAAACAGATAGGGGAGAATAGTGATAGAGAGAGATAGACAGGGGAGAATAGTGATAGAGAGACAGATAGGGGAGAATAGTGATAGAGAGAGATAGACAGGGGAGAATAGTGATAGAGA
>OW240914.1:3492324-3587380 GCA_933207985.1 Pelobates cultripes | reverse complement strand
GGGGCAGATAGCCTTGGGCAGTAAGGGGACAGATAGCCCTGGGCGGTAAGGGGACAGATATCTCTGTGCAGTAAGGGGTCAGATAGCCCTGGGCAGTAAGGGGACAGATAGCCCTGGGCAGTAAGGGGGACATATAGTTCTGGGCAGTAAGGGGACAGATAGCCCTGGGCAGTAAGGGGACAGATAGCCCTGGGCGGTAAGGGGACAGATATCTCTGTGCAGTAAGGGGTCAGATAGCCCTGGGCAGTAAGGTGGCAGATAGTTCTGGGCAGTAAGGGGACAGATAGCCCTGGGCAGTAAGGTGGCAGATAGCCCTGGGCAGTAAGGTGGCAGATAGTTCTGGGCAGTAAGGTGGCAGATAGTTCTGGGCAGTAAGGTGGCAGATAACCCTGGGCAGTAAGGGGGACAGATAGCCCTGGGCAGTAAGGTGGCAGATAACTCTGGGCAGTAAGGTGGCAGATAGTTCTGGGCAGTAAGGTGGCAGATAACCCTGGGCAGTAAGGGGGACAGATAGCCCTGGGCAGTAAGGTGGCAGATAACCCTGGGCAGTAAGGGGGACAGATAGCGCTGGGCAGTAAGGGGACAGATAGCCCTGGGCAGTAAGGGGACAGATAGCCCTGGGCAGTAAGGGGGCAGATAGCCCTGGGCAGTAAGGGGGACAGATAGCCCTGGGCAGTAAGGGGACAGATAGCCCTGGGCGATGGGTGGCAGATAGTTCTGGGCAGTAAGGGGACAGATAGCCCTGGGCAGTAAGGGGACAGATAGCCCTGGTCAGTAAGGGGACAGATAGCCCTGGGCAGTAAGGGGACAGATAGCCCTGTGCAGTAAGGGGACAGATAGTTCTGGGCAGTAAGGTGGCAGATAGCCCTGGGCAGTAAGGTGGCAGATAGCCCTGGGCAGTAAGGGGGACAGATAGCCCTGGGCAGTAAGGGGACAGATAGCCCTGGGCAGTAAGGGGACAGATAGCCCTGGGCAGTAAGGGGACAGATAGTTCTGGGCAGTAAATATTTCAATTAGAGGTAAAACTATTAGACGTATGAAATACATCTTTTGCTAAAATACTCTCCAGATTCAGTGTCAATTTTTAAAATTGAGATTAGGTGGGATTATTAATGTTTTCTATAGAATGACAATGGTGAATGACTAAAGAGAATGGCCATAGACTATAATGGGAGGCAATGCATGAACTCATTCGCAGGTAAATCTGTGTTACATAGCAAACTAACCTTTACCACAGGTGTTCCCCAAGTACAGCGGTTACATAGCAAACTAACCTTTACCTCAGGTGTTCCCCAAGTACGGCGGTTACATAGCAAACTAACCTTTACCACAGGTGTTCCCCAAATACAGCGGTTACATAGCAAACTAACCTTTACCACAGGTGTTCCCCAAGTACGGCGGTTACATAGCAAACTAACCTTTACCTCAGGTGTTCCCCAAGTACAGCAGTTACATAGCAAACTAACCTTTACCACAGTTGTTCCCCAAGTACAGCGGTTACATAGCAAACTAACCTTTACCACAGGTGTTCCCCAAGTACGGCGGTTACATAGCAAACTAACCTTTACCACAGGCGTTCCCCAAGTACAGCGGTTACATAGCAAACTATCCTTTACCTCAGGTGTTCCCCAAGTACGGCGGTTACATAGCAAACTAACCTTTACCACAGGTGTTCCCCAAGTACAGCAGTTACATAGCAAACTAACCTTTACCACAGTTGTTCCCCAAGTACAGCGGTTACATAGCAAACTAACCTTTACCACAGTTGTTCCCCAAGTACGGCGGTTACATAGCAAACTAACCTTTACCACAGGTGTTCCCCAAGTACGGCGGTTACATAGCAAACTAACCTTTACCACAGGTGTTCCCCAAGTACGGCGGTTACACAGGGCCGTCTTTAACGCGGGGCAAACAGGGCAGCTGCCCCGGGCCCTGTCCCTGCTGGGGGGCCCGAGGTAACTGCCCTGTTTGCCCTCTGCCCTCAAACTATGGGGGCCCATTGGGTGGCCCATACACTTAGGGCCACCCAGTGGGCCTGTGTCAGCAGGGCCCCGGTTTAACAGCGCGACCAGGCCCTTGCTTTTCGGCAGCACTGGGAGGAAGTGACAGCCGTGCGTCACTTCCTCCCACAGAAACAGGAGCCGCGCAGGGAGGAAGAAGGACCAGCTGTTCCGGAGGGGGCCAGGCCGGGAGAGCTTAACTCCCAGTCACCCCAGCCAGCCCACTGAACCCCAGGGAAGCCACTCTCCAGAAAAAGGTAAGAAACTGGAGGGTGGTTATCAAATTTTGTATGAGTGTGTCAGTATGTGTGTATGTCTGTCAGTGTATCTGTATGTCTGTTGTGTGTGTGAGAGTCTGTCAGTGTCTGTGTGGTTCAGTATGTCTTTATGTGTGTTTCAGTATGTCTGTATATGTGTGTATGTCTGTCAGTGTGTCAGTATGTCTGTGTGTGTGTGTGAGTCTGTCAATGTCTGTGTGGTTCAGTATGTATGTATGTGTGTATGTGTGTTTCAGTATGGCTGTCTGTGTGTGTCAAAATGTCTGTATGTGTGTTTGTCTGTCAGTGTCTGTGTGTATGTGTGTTTCAGTATGTCTGCCTGTCTGTGTGTATGTGTGCCAGTATGTCTGTCAGTGTGCCAGAAAATATGTGTGTGTGTTTGTCTGTCAGTGTCTGTGTTGTTCAGTATGTATTTGTGTATGTGTGTTTCAGTATGTCTGTCTGTGTGTATGTGTACCAGAATGTCTGTATGTCTGTCAGTATGTCTGTGTGAGTCTGTCAGTGTCCATGTGGTTCTGTATGTCTATGTTTGTCAATATGTCTGTCAATGTCTGTGTGTATGTGTGTTTCAGTATGTCCGTCTGTCTGTGTGTATATGTGCCAGTTTGTCTGTCAGTGTATCTGTATGTCAGTGTCTGTGTGGTTCAGTATGTCTTTGTGTATGTGTGTTTCAGTATGACTGTCTGTGTCAGTACGTCTGTCAGAATGTGTCTCTGTATCTGTATGTTTTCCGTTTGTGTGTGTATCTGTATGTGTCAGTGTTTGTATCTGTATATCTGCATGTGTTTTAGGTTGTGTATCTGTGTGTCTGGATGTGTGTCAGTGTGTGTGTGTATCTATATGTAGTTAATGGGTGTACCTTTGTATCTGCATGTATGTCAGTGTTTATATTTGTGTGTATGTCTATGTGTGTGTCAGTGTATCTATATGTAGTCTGTGTGTATCTGTATGTTCTTGTGTGTATCTACATGCGGTCAGTGTGTATCTGCATGTGTGTCAGGTAGTGTATTTGTGTGTATCTATATATAGTCAGGGGGCCCAAGTAAATGCTTGCCCGGGGTCCAATCATGATTAAAGACGGCCCTACGGTTACATAGCAAACTAACCTTTACCGCAGGTGTTCCCCAAGTACGGCGGTTACATAGCAAACTAACCTTTACCACAGGTGTTCCCCAAGTACGGCAGTTACATAGCAAACTAACCTTTACCGCAGGTGTTCCCCAAGTACGGCGGTTACATAGCAAACTAACCTTTACCACAGGTGTTCCCCAAGTACGGCGATTACATAGCAAACTAACCTTTACCACAGGTGTTCCCCAAGTACGGCGGTTACATAGCAAACTAACCTTTGTTACAAACTGCTATTTGTAACTGGCCCTTTAAATGACAAATTGCCCTGCTTCCCTGGGTTATGGAGAAGCTTAATCGCCAGCCTTTTACCCCATGACTATGGACCTAGTGGGTATGGCGATTTAACTATATTTGTAGGATCTGAGCGCAGTTTGGATATATTGAGCGCTCAGATCCAAGCTGTACAACAAGCCCAGTATGCCTGCAAAAGACTATGGATTATACAGCCGTTCTGTATTTTTGTAAGCATTCACCATGCGAATGCTTACCTGCCTTAACAGGCCACCCTGACTGTTAATTATGGCCAATTTACCTCCCGCACGAACGCTATGGGACTTGTAAGCTCAGCCGCCATTTCGGGACTTATACGTGTTCGCGGCCATCTTAACTCCCGAACAGCGGTGTTTGCCGATGAATGTCTAGAACTAAAATCAGACACTCAAACAGGCGAACACCGCTGAGACCTCCATACATTCGGGAAAATATCACCAAATCTACCGAACGACCGGGCGTTCGGTAGAAAGGATTAACAACAGATGGGGATTTGAGCGAACACAGGATGGTGTACGGATGGCCGGCCGTTCAGGAGTTTTTACCCATGTTCTTAGACCGACTGCAGGGCCAGCATTCATGGAACTGTTTTCGGCTACTGTATTCGTACAGTCGGTCAAACCTTCTAAATCTCATATCTCCCGAACGGCTGAACCGATTGAACTGATTTTTACATATGTTGGTACCTGAACTATGGGCTATCTGGGGTACATCCAAACTTTGGGGAAAAACTGTTCTGTTTTAATTATGTTATGTGATTATCTGAGGGATGGGAATTTCCCCGAATGTATATTGTTCCGATTGGTTATACTGCTAATTATGTGGGTGTCTCCCTTGCATGGGCAGAATCTCATAAAAGCAGAGTGTGTGCCATTAAACATCAGATCTTCTTGACCCTCTAACTTGCAGCCTTGACTCATGTTTGTAGGGGACAGCTATAATCACTACAGGGATTGCTATGCTCTTCATACTCCCTTAGCTACTGAGCTCTTGTAAGAGCTCTTGTTCCTGATCCTGCTTCGCTCTGCAGAAAGAAGAGGTTCACCTACTGCAACCTGGAGCCTGGTCGTGGGTCCAGGGCACAGAGCAGACGGCGAGATACCAGCCCAGCAGCGGTGGTTCGTGGAGTCTGCAGTACTTCTGGTGGCTACGCAGTAGTTATGGTGTCTACGGTGCTGATGGTCCTTTGGTGAGTGCTAGGAGCATCCTTTTCTACGGTCCAACTTCCAGCCAGCCTGGAGGCAACCATAACAACCTTAACCTCAGGTGTTCCCCAAGTACGGCGATTACATAGCAAACTAACCTTTACCTCAGGTGTTCCCCAAGTACGGCGGTTACATAGCAAACTAACCTTTACCTCAGGTGTTCCCCAAGTACGGCGGTTACATAGCAAACTAACCTTTACCACAGGTGTTCCCCAAGTACGGCGGTTACATAGCAAACTAACCTTTACCGCAGGTGTTCCCCAAGTACGGCGGTCACATAGCAAACTAACCTTTACCGCAGGTGTTCCCCAAGTACAGCAGCAGATGGTAAAATTAAAAGTAACTGAAATTATAGCTCCTTTCTATGGAATTCCCATAAAGAGAGGCAATATGTGACTTGGAATCTGAACCGTGACATATATCAAGTAAATGTTTTACTGGCTCACTCTCAGAGTTCAGTGTCAGTTTTTAAAATTGAGATTAGGTGGGATTATTAATGTTTTCTATGGAATGACAAGGGTGAATGACTAAAGGGAATGCCCACAGAGTCACCCACTTACTACAGTGCCAGCTTTTCCACCAAAAAGCTTATCAGTGCCATCTGCGTCCCAAAATAGCTTATTAGTGCCAGGAGCAGATCCAGAACCTACTCTTGGAAGAGGCACTGTTAGTGGGCTGTTGTAGGTGACAATGGGCTGTAGTGAGGAGGTAGGGACTGTAGTAGGATGTTTAGGGGCTGTATTGGGAAGGAAGGGACTGCAGTAGGAGGGTTTGGGCTGTTGTGGAGGGTATGGCCTGTAATTGGGGGGTTAGGATATCTAGTTGGGATATGGGTACGGAGTTAGGGGCTGAATTGGGGAATGGCTGCAATTGTAGTGTGGGGGATATGGGCTGCAATTTGGGAAGAGAGAGCCATATATTGACTCTATCACCGAGAGCCATATATTGCAATATATGGCACCAAGAGCCATATATTGACTCTATCACTGAGAGCCATATATGGCGCTCGGTGATAGAGTCAATATATGGTGCTCAGTGATAGTGTCAATATATGGCTCTCGGTGATAGAGTCAATATATGGCTCTCGGTGATAGGGTCAATATATGGCTCTCGGTGATTGAGTCAATATATAGTTTTCGGTGATTGAGTCAATATATGGCTCTCGGTGATTGAGTCAATATATGGCTCTCGGTGATTGAGTCAATATATGGCTCTTGTGATAGAGTCAATATATGGCTCTCGGTGATTGAGTCAATATATGGCTCTTGTGATAGAGTCAATATATGGCTCTCGGTGATTGAGTCAATATATGGCACTCGTGATAGAGTCAATATATGGCACTCGTGATAGAGTCAATATATGGCTCTCGGTGATTTAGTCAATATATGGCTCTCGTGATAGAGTCAATATATGGCTCTCGGTGATTGAGTCAATATATGGCTCTCGTGATAGAGTCAATATATGGCTCTCGGTGATTGAGTCAATATATGGCTCGTGATAGAGTCAATATATGGCACTCGGTGATAGAGTCAATATATGGCTCTCGGTGATTGAGTCAATATATGGCTCTCGTGATAGAGTCAATATATGGCTCTCGGTGATAGAGTCAATATATGGATCTAAGTGATAGAGTCAATATGGCTCTCAGTGATAGAGTCAATATATGGCTCTCGGTGATAGAGTCAATATGGCTCTCAGTGATAGAGTCAATATATGGCGCTCGGTGATAGAGTCAATATGGCTCTCAGTGATAGAGTCAATAAATGGATCTCAGTGATGGAGTCAATATATGGCGCTCGGTGATAGAGTCAATAAATGGTTCTCGGTGATATACTTGATATATGGTTCTCGGTGATATACTTGATATATGGCTCTCGGTGATATACTTGATATATGGTGCTCGGTGATATACTTGATATATGGAGCTCGGTGATATACTTGATACATGGCACACGGTGATATACTTGATATATGGCGCTCGGTGATATACTTGATATATGGCGCTCGGTGATATACTTGATATATGGCTCTCGGTGATATACTTGATATATGGCTCTCGGTGATATACTTGATATATGGAGCTCGGTGATATACTTGATATATGGCTCTCGGTGATATACTTGATATATGGAGCTCGGTGATATACTTGATATATGGCTCTCGGTGATATACTTGATATATGGAGCTCGGTGATATACTTGATATATGGCGCTCGGTGATATACTTGATATATGGAGCTCGGTGATATACTTGATATATGGCTCTCGGTGATATACTTGATATATGGCTCTCGGTGATATACTTGATATATGGCTCTCGGTGATATACTTGATATATGGCGCTCGGTGATATACTTGATATATGGTTCTCGGTGATATACTTGATATATGGCACACGGTGATATACTTGATATATGGAGCTCGGTGATATACTTGATATATGGCTCTCGGTGATATACTTGATATATGGAGCTTGGTGATATAGTTGATATATGGCTCTCGGTGATATAGTTGATATATGGCTCTCGGTGATATACTTGATATATGGCGCTCGGTGATATACTTGATATATGGCGCTCGGTGATATACTTGATATATGGCGCTCGGTGATATACTTGATATATGGCGCTCGGTGATATACTTGATATATGGCGCTCGGTGATATACTTGATATATGGAGCTCGGTGATATACTTGATATATGGCGCTCGGTGATATACTTGATATATGGCGCTCGGTGATATACTTGATACATGGCACACGGTGATATACTTGATATATGGAGCTCGGTGATATACTTGATACATGGCGCTCGGTGATATACTTGATATATGGCTCTCGGTGATATACTTGATATATGGCTCTCGGTGATATACTTGATATATGGCTCTCGGTGATATACTTGATATATGGCTCTCGGTGATATAGTTGATACATGGCACACGGTGATATACTTGATATATGGCGCTCGGTGATATACTTGATATATGGAGCTCGGTGATATACTTGATATATGGCTCTCGGTGATATACTTGATATATGGAGCTCGGTGATATACTTGATATATGGAGCTCGGTGATATACTTGATATATGGCGCTCGGTGATATACTTGATATATGGAGCTCGGTGATATACTTGATATATGGCTCTCGGTGATATACTTGATATATGGAGCTCGGTGATATACTTGATATATGGCTCTCGGTGATATACTTGATATATGGAGCTCGGTGATATACTTGATATATGGCGCTCGGTGATATACTTGATATATGGAGCTCGGTGATATACTTGATATATGGCGCTCGGTGATATACTTGATATATGGCGCTCGGTGATATACTTGATATATGGAGCTCGGTGATATACTTGATATATGGCCGGTGATATACTTGATATATGGAGCTCGGTGATATACTTGATATATGGCGCTCGGTGATATACTTGATATATGGCGCTCGGTGATATACTTGATATATGGAGCTCGGTGATATACTTGATATATGGAGCTCGGTGATATACTTGATACATGGCTCTCGGTGATATACTTGATATATGGAGCTCGGTGATATACTTGATACATGGCTCTCGGTGATATACTTGATACATGGCGCTCGGTGATATACTTGATACATGGCGCTCGGTGATATACTTGATATATGGCTCTCGGTGATATACTTGATACATGGCACATGGTGATATACTTGATATATGGCTCTCGGTGATATACTTGATATATGGCTCTCGGTGATATACTTGATATATGGAGCTCGGTGATATAGTTTATATGGCTCTCGGTGATATACTTGATATATGGCTCTCGGTGATATACTTGATATATGGCTCTCGGTGATATAGTTGATATATGGCTCTCGGTGATATACTTGATATATGGCTCTCGGTGATATACTTGATATATGGAGCTCGGTGATATACTTGATATATGGCGCTCGGTGATATACTTGATATATGGCGCTCGGTGATATACTTGATATATGGCGCTCGGTGATATACTTGATATATATACTGCGATACTTGATATATGGAGCCTCGGTGATATAATTTGATATATGGCCTCGGTGATATACTCATATATGGAGTCGCGATATATGCTCGGATATATGGAGCCTCGTGATATACTTGATACATACCGCGACAGGTTTGATATATGGCTCGGTGATATACTTGATACATGGAGTCGCGCATATACTTGATGTATACGGCGCCGGTGATATAATACTTGATATATGCCGGTGATATACTGATATATGGAGCTCCTCGTGATATGAATTAATATAGCCATAATACTTGATATATGGCGCCGTGATATACTTGATATATGGCGCTTCGGTGATATAATGGATACATGGAGCTCGGTGATATACTTGATATATGGAGCCGGTGATATACTCTTGATATATATGGCGCCGGTGATATAATACTTGATATATGTCAGCATATACTTCATATATGGCCGTGATATAATTTGATATATGAAGCCGGTGATATACTTGATATATGGCGCTCGGTGATATACTTGATATATGGAGCTCGGTGATATACTTGATATATGGCGCTCGGTGATATACTTGATATATGGCGCTCGGTGATATACTTGATACATGGCTCTCGGTGATATACTTGATACATGGCTCTCGGTGATATACTTGATATATGGAGCTCGGTGATATACTTGATACATGGCTCTCGGTGATATACTTGATATATGGAGCTCGGTGATATACTTGATATATGGAGCTCGGTGATATACTTGATAGTCTGCCATGAGTTCACCATCTCCCAGAAGAATATTTTTCATTTTGTCCCTCAATGCTGGAGCTAGATTCAGTGATGAGACGGGCTAGCTGCAGGGATAGTACACGGCTCTCAATGGAGTATGAACTCTCTAATAAGAATAAGGTGCACAATTCTGACATTCACAGAATGAATATTACAGAAAGAGGGAATGAGACAGAATAAATACAATCAATGAATAAAATTAGCTCTAAAACTGGAAAAGAAGGAATTCACCAAATCCTATAAAATATAAGAATAGTACACTATAAAATATAGTGTGAGTATCCAGGAGCTATTAATGGATGTGGAATGAGATTCAGATAATAAAAAAATAGATGTAAAATGAAATTCAAGTAGTAAACAGTAAATAGATAAATGAATATAATATTCAGAATAATAAATGTGACTCTTGATAAAATGTCCATAGTTGAAAAGCCCAGAATAAAATAAAATATAATACTAAAATTGTAGAATATACAATAAACAATAAGTCCTAAGTAATCTATGAGTCCTGGATTTATATCATAAATAACCTTAGCCCTGCTTGTGAAGACAACACAGGGCTGATGGTATCTATGCCTTATGATATACTTTTATATGTATAATAGATATTTAAAGTCTGTGACCGGGCATATTAGTATAAGGAACTAATTGCCCAAATAAAATCTTAATGCCAAAGTATAAAGTAAAAGAGTGACTTGACTTTTAAAAACAGATCAGTTTATTCAGTAAAAAATATAGAAAATAGTTCAAAATATAAAAATAATTATCAAAATCAGAGGCTGGCATATAGTCCAATCTGTAGAAAATGAAACAAGGAAGTAAATCTGTGGTCCAGACCCTGATGGATTAGGATCGTGGTAGTTGATGTTCCCTCTGTATTCTGGCAGCCGGTGAGGGCGGCGTGCGTTTCACCTCCGACCTCACATCGAGAGGTGAGCTCCGGTCTTACTGAATGACGTTGATATTGGGTCTGGAATCCTGGGTTGTCAGGGATGCTCACTGTTCAGTCTCTTCTCGGCAAATGCTCCTCTTAGACAGATCACGTGATATGCCTTACGCGTTTTGTAGGGTGCTGCCCTACTTCATCAGAGGCTTCTTATCTGCATAGTATATGGCCGTTTATATATGGGGGTGTACTAGTCTGGTATGCCTATTGCAACACACAGGGATGAGGGAGTCGGACTGATGGTATGCTGCTCAAAACTGGATACAGACAGGAATTCACCAAAAACCCGTCCAAAAAATGTAGTATAAGAGGTGACACCCTTGATAAGGTGTATTGGTTCCAGGAGCTGGCTAACCGAAATGGTTTGAGTACAGTAACAGTGATACTACAATGAGTGTATAATTAGGATTAAAACACATTGATAAGAGTTAATAAAAAATAGGAAAAACTTTTAAAAATGATTGTATATCGGATTAGGTCTTAATGAAGTGGTCTGGGTGCCAGGTCCAGCTAGGGTTAACCCATTTTTTCATAAACATAGCAGTTTCAGAGAAACTGCTATGTTTATATTAGGGTTAATCCAGCCTCTAGTGATTTTCACAGTGAGAAGACGCCAGCGTCCATAGGAAAGCATTGTGAATGCTTTCCTATGAGACTGGCTGAATGCGCGCGCGACTCGAGCCGCGAATGCGCATTCAGCTGAGGAGAAGGAGAGTCCCCCGCCCGGCGCTGGAGAAAGAGGTAAGTTTAACCCCTTCCTCCCCCTAGAGCCCGGCGGGATAGGGACTATAGTGCCAGGAAAACAAGTATGTTTTTGCTGGTACTATAGTGGTCCTTTAAAAAATACAAGCCAGGAACGGTATACAAGGATATCACCAGCAAAGTAGAATCTGTAGTTGGAATTTGCCTCCGGGACCGGCTAGGATGGATGATGATAGTGTGTAGCAAACAATCTGTCTAGCTGTCGGCTGCCGGTGAGGATAGCATGCGTCTCAGACCTCACTCTGAGAGACGAGCGCTACAGGCTAATCGGTCCCAAGATCGTCAGAGTTTCTCAGTAGAGGTGATGTTCTGCTGGCTGGAACAATATCCTGCTTGATCTGTCTAACGCGTTTCGTGGGAGTCAGCCCAACTTCTTCAGAGACGGAATGAAGCTTGGTGTTTCAGTGGTAGTTTATATACATATTCAGTTAATTGCCAATAAACATAAATTTCTACATACATCAATTTAAGACATCCACTCAATATAATAATGGAACATGATATTTTAACATTAAATGAATGGTAATCGTTTGACAATCCAAGGATGATAAAATAAATTACATAAAATACAATAAATGAAAATGGTATAACAACTTTTAAAACTAAGTGGTTACAATTCACAATATGATACCTGAGAGTTAATGCTCTGCTGCATATTCTAATGACAAGATTCAAACAGTAGGGCCCTAAGTATTTCACTGTATCGGATAAGATATGACTAAAAAGAAATAACAAAAAAAATATATATAAAAAATATTAAAAAAATAACATAAAATACAAAAATATCAGGTATGAAGATATAGGTAGGAGTAACAATAAAAATAAAAATAAGAATAAAGAATAAAAACTATATATATATAAAACAACAAGAATAATTATAGATTCATTGTATACATAGTATGTTTAAAACACAGAGATATGTAGAGATAAAGTGCAACTGCGTGTGATCTGTCAGTTGTTGGTATTTTTATTTTTATTTATTTTTATTTGTATGTTTATTTTTTCGTGATTGTTTTTTCGTATTTATTTGTGTTTGTATTTCCATCTTTATTATTCTCTATCTGTATAATTCTTACTCTTATTTTTATTAGAATTGTATTTTTTCATCACTTTCATATGTATATCTATTTTTATATATCCATTTATCTGTATATATCCCCACTTTATTCTTTGCACACGTATACGCTATGTATTACATGAGTAAAATGCAAAGATAAAGGCGTCGCCAGAATAGACCAATAAAATATGGGGGAAATCCAAATGTAAAAGTCTTAGCTGAACAGATCTTCCTTAGATCAGATAGTCTGTATAGTGCTTTATCGGGAACAGTGTCCTCGCTGACCTTCCCCAGTATTATGAAAAAGATAAAACAGGTAGAAAACCAAATAGTGCGGTATGTCTAATAGGGTCCAACAAATGATAAAAGAAGATGGTAATGCACTCACATGTGTTAGAGCTATGACTAGCTCTAGTATGGAAAGCGTACAGCGGTATGATCCCCGCTTATGGGATATAGTACAGGCTTCTTCATTCAGGGGTATGTTCACCACTCAAAGAGAATAAAAAAGAGACGACCAATAGTGCTCTATGGGTAAAACAGTAATAAATATAATATATAAAAAGGTACTCACAAGAGTGGAGCAGGCAAACTGCTTCCTGATGATAGCGTTGGTGGTATGATCCCCACCTCGGATTGCTTTGAGTACAGGATAAAAAAAATGCCAGGTAAAAATAGTAAAATGCCAGGTAAAAATATAAAGTGTATTAAAAGATGATTGGCACAATAAAAGGTGACCAAAAAAATCTTTAATGAATAAAATACACAGTATAAAATATCCGCAAACGCGTTTCGCCTAAAAGGCTTTTTCAATATGGCATAAGACATAATACCTGGCAAGGTGAGTATAAATAAAGGTACAATAGTTTAAAATTGGCGCCAAACCTAAGGGCAACCAATAAGAATACAGTGGCTAATAAAATATATTAAAAAATTTCTTATTAATTGTAACCACTTAGTTTTAAAAGTTGTTATACCATTTTCATTTATTGTATTTTATGTAATTTATTTTATCATCCTTGGATTGTCAAACGTTTACCATTCATTTAATGTTAAAATATCATGTTCCATTATTATATTGAGTGGATGTCTTAAATTGATGTATGTAGAGATTTATGTTTATTGGCAATTAACTGAATATGTATATAAACTACCACTAAAACACCAAGCTTCATTCCGTCTCTGAAGAAGTGGGGCTGACTCCCACGAAACGCGTTAGACAGATCAAGCAGGATATTGTTCCAGCCAGCAGAACATCACCTCTACCGAGAAACTCTGACGATCTTGGGACCGATTAGCCTGTAGCGCTCGTCTCTTAGAGTGAGGTCTGAGACGCATGCTATCCTCACCGGCAGCCGACAGCTAGACAGATTGTTTGCTACACACTATCTTCATCCATCCTAGCCGGTCCCGGAGGCAAATTCCAACTACAGATTCTACTTTGCTGGTGATATCCTTGTATACCGTTCCTGGCTTGTATTTTTTAATATATTTTTAATATTGTGTTAATAAACTGGTTGTTACTTTTACCCAGTTTTCACTATCATTTTCTTTTAAGTGTTTTTTTAGCGATACCTAGTCTGTATTGCATTGCAGAAAGCAGTTCCTTATACTGTTCTTTCTGTCATTAATGTTTTACATCTTTCTTACAAAGTATACTATTTGGTGACATTCGCCGATTTAAAAACATACACATTTGCTGCACTTTGACCTTCTAAGACCTAATCCGATATACAATCATTTTTAAAAGTTTTTCCTATTTTTTATTAACTCTTATCAATGTGTTTTAATCCTAATTATACACTCATTGTAGTATCACTGTTACTGTACTCAAACCATTTCGGTTTGCCAGCTCCTGGAACCAATACACCTTATCAAGGGAGTCACCTCTTAGGCCGTTTATATATGCCTATGTTCAAGCTATCATGGGTGGCGGTACGGAAACCGGGACCCCTGAGTGCCTGATGAGAAGTGGGAGTCTTCAGCGTGGAAGTGGATTAGCAGGGTCTGGTGCAGGGTAACCGCACGCCCCCTGGTGTTGAGCACCAGAGTTTGTGCGGCCACAAACCAAAACCCTGATGCAGCTTCAGCGGATCCCAGGAACTAGGAGCAGGAATTAAGCAGACCTCCCAGGAGCTGAATAGGGAGGCTCAGCAGCAGGAATGTATCCGGTACAGAAACAAAGCAAGACTAGAGATAGGCAACAAACATGAAAACAAGACAAAACTAATAGAACCAGAATATGTACACAATACAGAAGGGAAACATGAACATAACATGGGCATTAATGGACAGGACTGTACATGGACTGGGAATACAAAATAAAACAAGACAAGATAAGATAGGCAAAACAAGAGGAGACCTAGCTAAGCACTATATATGAAAAGTATGGGGATTTAGTCACATTATATGATCATACATTGCATAAGCCTGCCACAACGCCAATGTACCCCATATTCGGCAGGTCCTACACTGTCTAATGTTCGCTAAAAGAACCATAATAAAACACAATAGCACTTACCTGCAAGAAAGGGCAGAGACTTGAAACACTGCTGCAGGTCCAGGCTGAAACAAAAAGAATGATGGAAAACAAACGGGTGTGGCAACATAAAACAAACATTTAAAGGAAACCTGGAGACTGGGACGGATTACAGGAATGAACCCAGAAAAACCCAGCATAAGGAAAACCAGACATAGAATAGAAAACCAGAAAAAACAAGAAAAACTAAACAAAAATTGTAAAAAGAGTACTGGATACCAGAAGCCAAAGCCAGACATCTCCGCAGAACAAGGCATGATGTGACACAAGTCACTAATTGCAGTTTGGAGTATTCAATTGAAAAAACGTTACATACAATTATAGAATAGTTTAAGCAAGGCTTTATGAAACCTAGGTCATGTCAAACTAACCTAACTGCATTCTATGAAGAAGTAAGTAGAAGTATAGATCAGGGTGTTGCAGTGGATGTGATCTACTTGGACTTTGCCAAGGCATTTGATACGGTTCCTCACAATAAGTTAGTCTTCAAACTAAAAGAAATTGGTCTAGATGAATATTCTTGTTCTTGGGTAGAACATTGGCTTAAGGATAGAGTACAACGAGTTGACATTAATGGTAAATTTTCAGGCTGGACAAAAGTGGTAAGTGGTGTCCCTCAGGGTTCTGTTTTGGGACCACTTTTATTTAACATATTTATAAATGATCTTGAAATAGGCATTGAAAGCCATGTATCAGTGTTTGCAGACTTTGTAACACAAAACTTTGTAAAGTTATAAAATGTGAGCAGGATATTGCCTTGCTGCAGAGGGATTTGGATAGATTGGGGTACTGGGCACTAAAATGGCAGATTAAATTTAACATAGAGAAATGAAAAGTTATGCACTTCGGGGTCAAGAATGCACAAGCAGTTTACACACTAAATGGTAGTGAATTAGGGATAACCACACACGAGAAGGATTTGGGAATTGTTATAGACAGCAAATTAGGCAGCAATATGCAATGTCAATCTACAGTTGCTAAGGCCAGTAAGGTTTTGTCATGTATAAATAGGGGCATAAATTCTCGGGATGAAAATATAATTTTCAAAACACAATATGTGCTGGCACTCAATTATGCACGGTGCAGGTATTCGAGGTTTAACCCCACAACAACCTCCTAATCTAAATCAAAAACAAATGTGAATACCGCACTCAAAACAATTCCAGTAAAGTCTAATCTTATATTTAATTGCAAAAGCTATTTATTATAATATTAATTCATAAGTTCATAAAGTCAAGCATAGTAGAATACATTTCAATCCTATATACATAGAATATTTACATATATACACAACAAATCCTCCCTATGTTAAATTTCATGAGTAATGTATCTATTTACAATGGTTTATGATCCAAAAAATGAATGAGGAAGATGATCCCAAAAAATTCAAAAAATAGTAATAAAAATAAAAAATAGTAAAAAAAAAAAAATGAAAAATTGAAAAGAAAAGAGAAAAAAGAAAAAAGAAGAAAAAAGTAGAAAAAAGTGAAGAAAAAAGTGAAAAAATAATTATCATACAGTCCTGTTGTCTAATAGTCCAAAATATAGTGCACTATATGCTTCATAGGTCTATGGATAGATCTCACCAATGTTGAAGATAGCTTTAAGGTATTCTCAGTAGGAGGATGATGTAGTCTGTAGATGGTGTATAATGGATGAGGGTGAAAATGCTTGTAGTTTGGTGGAAAGACAATCAATCATTTAGCAGGATCTGGTCAGTATGACAGGTCATTCAATGATCCATGGAAGTAGGCAATCCTAGAAACGGGTTGAAATGGGCTGCGCGCTCGGGACGTTCCTGTCCCTTCGATGGCCCCTGTTCCTCTCCGCTCAGAGCGCGCAGCCCATTTCAACCCGTTTCTAGGATTGCCTACTTCCATGGATCATCCTCCTACTGAGCATACCTTAAAGCTATCTTCAACATTGGTGAGATCTATCCATAGACCTATGAAGCATATAGTGCACTATATTTTGGACTATTAGACAACAGGACTGTATGATAATTATTTTTTCACTTTTTTCTTCTTTTTTCTTTTTTCTTTTTTCTCTTTTCTTTTCAATTTTTCATTTTTTATTTTTTACTATTTTTTATTACTATTTTTTGAATTTTTTGGGATCATCTTTCTCATTTCATTTTTTGGATCATAAACCATTGTAAATAGATACATTACTCATGAAATTTAACATAGGGAGGATTTGTTGTGTATATATGTAAATATTCTATGTATATAGGATTGAAATGTATTCTACTATGCTTGACTCTATGAACTTATGAATTAATATTATAATAAATAGCTTTTGCAATTATATATAAGATTAGACTTTACTGGAATTGTTTTGAGTGCGGTATTCACATTTGTTTTTGAAAATATAATTTTGCCTTTTTATAAATCGCTGGTAAGACCACACCTTGAATATGCTGTGCAATTCTGGGCACCTGTTCTAAAGAAGGATATCATGGCACTAGAAAAAGTGCAGAGACGAGCTACAAAATTGATAAAAGGAATGGAGTATTTTAGTTCTGAAGAAACGTTAAAAAAAATTAATCTGTTTAGTGTGGAAAAACGGCGCCTCAGAGGGGATATGATAACATTATACAAATATATTCGGGGCCAATACAAACCATTGTGTGGAAATCTATTCACAAACCGGACTTTACATAGGACACAAGGCAATGCGTTTAGACTGGAAGAAAGAAGATTTCGTCTAAGGCAAAGGAAAGGATTTTTAATGTAAGAACAATCAGGATGTGCAATTCTCTGCCTGAGGAAGTGGTTTTATCAGAGTCCATACAGATGTTCAAACGGCTACTAGATGCATACTTGCAAAAACAGAATATTCAAAGATATAATCTTTCAATGTAGGGTAATAACTGCTTGATCCAAGGATAAATCTGACTGCCATTCTGGGGTCAATAAGGAAATTTTTTTCCCTAGTTTGTTGCAAAATTGTGCTTCAAACTGGGTTTTTTTGCCTTCTTTTGGATCAACAGCAAAAAACAAATGTGAGGAAGGCTGAACTTGATTGACACAAGTCTCTTTTCAGCTATGTAACTATGTAACTATAGAAGTATGAATAAAATATAAGGGAAACGTATAATTTCTTCACATATTTACTTATTTCTATTGCATATAAATCTGTAGTCTAACTATTTTAGAAAACCATATATACCATCATTCTTATTTGTTGATTGGCACTGCGGATAATTTCAAACATTAAGTACATTATTGGGAAATGTTTAAAAAGTAATTACAATTAAAAATAAAAATACAACATTTTGATTATAGGGCTCATTGTGCCATTCTTTGTAACCTAATATAATATAACTTCGGAGGGTTCAATATTATACTGAAATTCATTAGAAATTCACTTTTAAAGTGCATTATTTTATCATGTTCATATAACATGCAACTGTAACCCCAATTCTAAAGAAGCCCAATCTTGACCCTAACTCCCCATCCAACTATCGTCCTATCTCGCTACTGCCTTTTGCATCCAAGATCCTTGAAAAAATTGTGTATGCAAGATTGACAGACTTCCTCGAGTCCAACTCTGCTAGACCCGCTTCAGTCTGGTTTCCACGCTAAGCACTCTGTGGAAACGGCACTGACCAAAGTATCCAATGATCTACTCGCTGCAAAATCTCGTGGTCACTACTCTATCCTAATTCTCCTTGACCTGTCTGCAGCTTTTGACACTATTGATAATCAACAGCTTCTTCTCATCCTCCGCAATATCGGTCTACAAGATATTGCTCTCTCCTGGTGCTCCTCCTACCTCTCCCAGCACTCTTTCAGTGTTTCTTTCTCTGGCTCTGCCTCTTCTCCCCAACCCCTCTCTGTCGGCGTCCCCCAAGGTTCTGTCCTCGGCCCCCTACTGTTCTCTATCTATACTGCCTCCCTTGGTAAACTCATCAGCTCCTTTGGCTTCCAATATCATTTCTATGCAGATGACACGCAAATCTACCTGTCCTCTCCTGATCTCTCCCCGCCCCTCTTGACTAGTGTCTCTGACTGCCTCTCTGCTATTTCTAACTGGATGGCTGCCCACTTCCTTAAGCTAAACTTGACCAAAACTGAAATTCTGGTCTTTCCTCCCTCAAGTGTTGTTACTCCTGTGTCTGTCTCCCTCCAAGTCAACGGTGCTACCATAAGCTCCACCACACAGGCTCGCTGCCTAGCTGTTCTCTTTGACTCTGACCTCTCCTTCAAGCCTCATGTTCAATCTATCGCCAAATCCTGTCATTTCCATCTAAAAAACATTGCGTGCATCCGCCCCTACTTAACACCAGATGCTACTAAGGTGTTGGTCCATTCCACTGTCCTTTCTCGCCTTGACTTCTGTAATCCACTTCTCAGTGGTCTTACGTGCTCCCAACAAGCGCCGTTACAGTCCATAATGAATGCGGCGGCAAGGCTCATCTTCCTGTCCGCCCGCACCTCCCATGCACCACCCTTCTGTCAATCCCTACACTGGCTTCCTATAAAATATAGAGCTCAATTTAAAATTCTGGTTCTTGCTTTCAAATCACTACATAATGCTGCTTCCACCTATCTATCCTCCCTTATACACAAGTATGTCCCGTCTAGGCCCTTACGATCTGCTGAAGACTTACGTCTATCTTCTGTCTGTACTCCCACCTCTGATGCTCGCCTTCAAGATTTCTCGAGGGTTGCACCGCTCCTGTGGAACTCGCTTCCCTCCTCCGTTAGATGCTCACCCAGTCTCCATTCCTTCAAAAAAAATCGGTACAAACCCACTTCTTCATAAAAGCGTATCACTTAAACTGTTAATAGCTCCTGACTGATTCCTCTTCTGCAACTGTCATTAGTCTAATACAATCCTTACCTTTTTGTGTCATTTTACCCCACTCCCTCTAGCATGTAAGCTCATTGAGCAGGGCCCTCAACCCCTCTGTTCCTGTGTGTCCAACTTGTCAGGTTACAACTACATGTCTGTACGTCCACCCATTGTAAAGCGCTGCGGAATTTGACGGCGCTCTATAAATATCATAATAATAATACATAATATCCTTAATGTGCATAATGATGATATATGTAATAAGAAGTGTTTCTCATCCTCTAGGACTCCTTGGTCACATTGTTGATACAGTCAGGTTTCTGCCATTGTTTCTGTATCTTCCAATTGTAGCAAAGCTCTAGTCCTGACAATCCGAGATAACTAGAACTCTGGAACAAGGCGCTGTGAAGTCACTAACCCAGTAACTGGACGACACACAGTTCTGGGAGTACAATTCCCTTTATTTAGCCACACTTGGCTATTAATGTTCAGATCCCCAGCATGGGGTCTCTATTCAACACAACACAAACCACTTCCAGGCGTCCCTGTGTCTGGGAAATAATTGAGTCAAAACTGGTAACTCAATTATCTCTCAGTAACAGGGAACAATATATGAAATACATAAAACACCCAGAAAATACAGTCACAGTACACAGGAAAACTACAAGTCTTATATCCCCGAATAGCCCAAGTTGTCCAAATAGCACTCAGATCCGTTCGGTAGACATGTGCAATTCGTTTAGTTCTGAATGTAAATTTGGATGCTGCCGAATGTTCGAATTGACGATTTGATAAAGTGCCGGATTTCGGAAGTGCCGAGCCGAACCGAAGTGCCGAAGTGTTTTGGATTTCTAAAAAATGGCAAAACAAGAGAGGGAGGTAAATTATGGGAAATTAACCCTACCGATAACCCTAACCATACCCTTACCCCTACCACTTACCCTAGACGTGTAAGTGGTTGTGGTGGTTAGGGGTAGAGGTTAGGGTTAGGGGTATGGGAAGGGTTAGGGAATTGACGTAGACCCGAACTACCGAAGTGCCGAACCGCCAAGGTCCGAATTGCCGAAGTGCCGAACCAAATTTTTTGCCCATGCACATCCCTACCATTCGATAGAACAGAATCGCCATTTGGGTAAAGTTCTGACCGAACGAGGTGATAGCCCAAAACAGTTCCAGACAAAAAGAGGCAACGGCTGGTCAACTTTCGGGACTTCCTGTGCGAACACCAACGAATGCTCCCCCTGACTTTTAGGGAGTGAATGCTCCACCCAGTCGGTAGTTCTTTTTTCCAAATGTTCTCCTAACTTGTTTGGAAGCGAAACGGGCATCAGTACAGTTTTCCCCAGGGTTCGCGGGATCACGTACCAGAAAAGAGTTCCACACGTTTGACAACCATGTACCACTGCCTGCATTCAGGGGGCAAAATGGCCGCCATTCACTAGAGCACATGAATTCGGTTATACAAATGGCGGCCACTTAGGGAAAGCACTTGAACTAATTACTCTTTTGAAGTTAACAAGCCAAGGGGTGGTCGGTGTTTGGGGGTTATAAAAAGAGGAACACTCATCTTCATTTGGGATACGAATAAGGGGGGTACGGACAACCGAACGGAGAGGGAACAAGTCTGTTACACCAGTCTCTATTTGCAGTCTGTGAGAGCTCAATATGTGTTGGTAGAGGATCTGTTGAGTTTTTTTACCCTTTAAGGTACGATCCTGTAGGAATTGGAAGACTGTTTTCTACTTTCTACCAGATTTCAGGCAGTACGTGTTGAATCTATCTCACAACCTCTTTTATCCTGTGTCTCACTCCAAATGTTTCCCATCTTGTTTCCCTATTCTGTCCCAATGCCTGTCTCCCAAACTCTTTCTTTCTCCCAAAGTCTTTGTTTCTCCTGCTCTGTCTCTTCATCCCAATATCTCTCTCTCCCAAACACTCACTTCAAGAGTCTCTCTTTCCCTTTTCTTTCTGTATTTTATCTCTCAGCTTCTTCCTTCCAGTCACTCCAGAGTATCGCCGCCCAGTGTGAAATAGCTCTATCCAACCGTAGTATTGATTGTAACTGGTGTAGCTTTCCCCCTGTACATTAGTACATACAACATTTTCCTTGTAGAGTCTCACTCTGTGAATCTCCATTTTAGGTTGCTGTGCATTCTGGTGCTTCCCCTGCTTCCAGTGTAAGACGTCTGATGATTTTGGGGAGTGCTTGTGTCTTCCTCTATTGGAGGCTGGATGCCTTGGATACACTGGGATTAGTGGTTCCTCTCCTTGTATCTCTCTGTCTATGCGAGCAGCAGCCCGTGAGAGATACCGGATTCATGTAAGTTCATAAAAAGCCTGTTTTCTGCCATGGTGTGGGCTGTAAGTAGCCACTAAATAATTAAACCAACATCACAGAGTAGGGCAGTGCTTTCCAAACCAGTCCGCAAGGCACGCTGACCAGTCCAGGATTTAGGGATTACCCAGTTGTGTCAAGATGTTTTTAGGACAAAAAAAACCCCAAAACCGTGACACAACTGGGTAATCCCTACATCCTGGACTGGAAGGTGTACCTTGAGGACTGGTTTGTAAACCACTTGAGTAGTGGGATTTATTATACATTTTATAGTATTTTATATAAACGATAATAAAGGTAATTGGCCTTAAGGAACGCCTAAACCTACTGGTACACATAGGATTGGTTCCATTTTCATAGTAATGTAATTATGCTGCAATGTTCCTCATCGGACAGAGAAACAAAATTCTCATTTAGTAATCAGCCAGTCTAATAGCAACTACTACTGGAGAATTAAGGGAGGGCTCCGGCTGCATATCGGACCCTAATAGCAGACACTAATGTACTGCAGATTCCTGGTTTTAGCCAGACATTAGTATTTACTGTACATGACATTATGTCCAAAACCAGATATAATGATTACATCCCACCGGCAGCTCAGTAATCTGTAATTGTGCCGAGGTATTGTTGCCAGCCCCTGGGACTTGGTATAGGGGATATCCGCTTTAAGTGAAAGTGTGGTCTGCAGCTCAGTAATCGGTAATTGTGCCAAGGTATTGTTGCCAGCCCCTGTAGGACTTGGAATAGGGGATATCCGCTTTAAGTGAAAGTGTGGTCTGTTTATAACTCATGAAGAGTCAGGCAGGGTGTAATTGTATCAACGTGTTAATTCATGTGCTGTTCTGATATACCCTTCTCTTGCTGTCCCTGTAGGGATCGATTTGTAACGACTGCTGTTTGGTGTGCTGGTGCTATCAGTGCTCATGGTGCCAGATTGCCCGTGAAATTAAAAAGCGCAAACAGCCCTTCACCCTGGTAACAGCACAGACTACAGCCGTGGGGATGCCAGCCTATAATCCGCAGGTCAACCAGTTCAATGTCAATCCCCCCAATCCACCCCAGTATTAACCACATAGTGGACCTCTTGTTACCCCTATAATCCCACCAGACTTACCCCATTTCAGACGTGGGGCTTTCATCCTGCACTTCCGATAAAATCCAAAATGTAACATTAATAATAGATCATTTGTATTGTCATAATATGTGTGAAATAAAATCAGCAGAACTTGACTTTCACTGTCATTGTGGCTACATACGTAGTTAGTGTGGGTGTGTGAGGTTACATGCATGTATATATCTGTACAATGTGCCTATGGTTACATGTATGTATATATCGGTGCAATGTGCGTGTGGTTACATGTATGTATATATCGGTGCAATGTGCGTGTGGTTACATGTATGTATATATCTGTACAATGTGCGTGTGGTTACATGTATGTATATATCGGTGCAATGTGCGTGTGGTTACATGTATGTATATATCGGTGCAATGTGCGTGTGGTTACATGTATGTATATATCTGTACAATGTGTGTGTGGTTACATGTATGTATATATCGGTGCAATGTGCGTGTGGTTACATGTATGTATATGTATTCAATTATATTATATTAGCGCACCACAATTAAAAAGATATATACATATACATCTATTTACAAACAGAAAAAAAGCTTCTGATTGCGTTGTACAGCTTTAATAGTGATCCCCACCAGGTTCACCCTAATTTCTGCCCTCACCTTATCAGGTGGCACACAACACCGCCCCTAATGCAGTCCGTATATAGTATGTTATCCACTTGTAATTCTGGTGTGCTAGAGGGTTACATCAGAGACAGACTCCAACTGTGCAGTATTACAGCCCCCTCACTCTACGTGTGCTTGCTCACCTCGTCACAGGGACATACAGTGGCCCCACAGTATAGGTCACATATATCGCAAATACTCCCCAAGGGTCCTTCAGCACTCTATTAGTAAAATACAAAAACAAAACAAAAAAAAATCTATTAAATTCAGGTGTAAGGCTCACGGTTAGGTAGCTCTCATTCACGGTATTCCATGCACTCGACTCCGGATAACGACATTCTTCTCCCAGTACGCTGAACACATACACCACGTGACTTACGCATTTCGCCCAGGTGTGGGCTTTCTCAAAATCTAATGGTGCCGGCCGGGTAAAGGGTTGGTTTATATATCATCCCATCATGTATTCATTAAAAAATAAAATGTGACACATACATCATAATGATATACCTATAACGTCCAGGGGAATTTACCCTTTTAACTCACATAATTCCGAAGAGGAAAAAAACATTTCTTATTTAAAATAGTTATTACTATTTTCTAAAGTTAAAATTATACCACACATATCAGTATAGAGAGATTTTCATAATAATATGCTTTGAAAGTTGCAACATTTACTGCTCATTTGACATTCAGTATCTGAAATTGGCAGTCCTATACCAAATCTGCGTTATAATGGCGGATATATATTGCAGTATCTCTTGTGTGCCTACAGATGGAATTAACCCATAAATTGTGTCTTAAAGGGACACACTATCCTATTAATTAATTATACACCTTCTAGTGGTACAAGATATACTTGCACCTATTGTGGAGCGCTTGTCACATCATGCTCTGTTCTGCGGATAAGTCTGGCTTTGGTTTCTGGTATCCAGTACTCTTTTTTACAATTCTTGTTTAGTTTTTCTTGTTTTTTCTGGTTTTATAGTCTATGTCTGGTTTTCCTTATGCTGGGTTTTTCTTGGTTCATTCCTGTAATCCGTCCCAGTCTCCAGGTTTCCTTTAAATGTTTGTTTTATGTTGTCACACCCGTTTGTTTTCCAACATTCCTTTTGTTTCAGCCTGGACCTGCAGCAGTGTTTCAAGTCTCTGCCCTTTCTTGCAGGTAAGTGCTATTGTGGTTTGGTATGGTTATTTTAGCGAACATTAGGCAGTGTAGGACCTGCTGAATATGGGGTACATTGGCGTTGTGGCAGGCTTATTCAATGTATGATCATATAATGTAACTAAATCCCCATACTTTTCATAATTAGTGCTTAGCTAGGTCTCCTCTTGTTTTGCCTATCTTATCTTGTCTTGTTTTATTTTGTATTCCCAGTCCATGTACAGTCCTGTCCTATTCTTGTTTTCCTCATGTCTTGTGTACATGTTCCAGGTTCAGCTTTCTATCCTGTTGGGTTCTGGGTTCTCCTAGTTTTGTCTTGTTTTCATGTTTGTTGCCTATCTCTAGTCTTGCCTTGTTTCAGTACTGGATACATTCTTGCTGCAGAGCCTCCCTACTCAGCTCTGGGAGGTCTGCTTAATTCCTGCTCCTAGTTCCTGGGATTCGCATAAGCTGAATCAGGGTTCTGGTAGGTGGCTGCACAAACGCTGGTGCTCAACACCAGGGGGCGTGCGGTTACCCTGCACCAGACCCTGCTAATTCACCTCCACACTGTGACTCCTATTATGAACATCAGGCATACTGGGTCCTGGTCCGCACCGCCACCCTGACAGCGCTAAAGTGGAAGAATAAGGGAAATGACTCACCCCCCGTTAAAACAGATATATACAGAAACGAGTACAGTACATGAAAAGCAAAAGAGAGAATACATATATAGTGCAGATGGTAATAATGTCCCAATATTAAAATGTTATACAATCAGGCCACTCACATGTCACAGAGCCTATATGTTTTGGCTCCATATATAGGACTGTTATGCTCTTAGTGCATCATCACACAACTCCTTCATAAAGATGTATCCTCAAAAAAAAGAGAGACCAATATTGTGTAGAATATTCAATAAAATAGATAAAATGTATCAGGTAGATATTGAGCTCACCTTGTCTAGAGCCAAATGTCACAGCTCTAAGGTATGCAGGTATAGTGCCGCTATAGAGGGGATGGCACTTCCCCAAAATGAAGATTCCTGATGCTTGAGAGGTTATCTTTAAAATACCAAAGCATTTATTAACAAAAAAGAATAAAAACAGTAAAATAAAACATAAATACAATCCACACTTTATCAAGAGATCCTAGATCAGCCAAAACGCGTTTCACTCTCCTCTAAGCTTCTTCTGTCAGTCTCAGGAATCTGCCATCTTTAAATAGCAGTTTGGATTCAACCAATCAAAGAGCTTCAGGCTATCTGCCCCTTTAATTACTTTGATACATATTTAATAGATCAGATATCGTTGGTTGGCGAAAAACAGCATCCCTTTCACTTCTAATCCCATTGGTTGGCCACACTTCTGTCTATTTTCCCCTTATATTTATGGGGGTTCCGTGGAGAATGATAGGGGTGTGGTACTATTCATCCGTGGTTGGCGGAAGTGACCCCTCGGCTTATTTCGCTTGCCACATCCTCCAACCAGCTCGGGTGACTGCATCCCCATCTCTGTCCTGCTGTGGGGCCACCCCTTCCCCAGTACGGAGGCCGAGCGGTGGCACATGCACACATCATCTGAAATTGGTGGAGTCGGCATTGCATGCCCCTTCACGCGCCGCTCTGCCCAACGGTGTAACGCCCAGGTGTCCTCCCGCTGCCCACTTCCTCTCAGGTGGCCAATCAGGGGGTCCCATTCTCAAGGTAATTAAAAGGGCAGATAGCCTGAAGCACTTTGATTGGTTGAATTCAAACCGCTATTTAAAGATGGGAGATTCCTGAGACTGACTTACAGCTGACTGAAGAAGCTCAGAGGAGAGTGAAACGCGTTTTGGCTGATCTTGGATCTCTATCTCTATAACCAGTCATATCTCTACCTCTATAACCAGCCATATCTGTATAACCAGCCGTATCTCTACCTCTTTAACCAGCCGTATCTCTATCTCTATAACCAGCCGTATCGCTACCTCTATAACCAGCCATATCTGTATAACCAGCCATATCTGTATAACCAGCCGTATCTCTACCTCTTTAACCAGCTGTATCTCTATCTCTATAACCAGGCATATCTCTACCTCTATAACCAGCCCTATCTCTACCTCTATAACCAACCATATGTCTATAACCAGCCGTATCGCTACCTCTATAAGGAGCCGTATCCCTATCTCTATAACCAGCCGTATCTCTATCTCTATAACTAGTGATGTTGCGAACCGTTCGCAAACTTTTCGCGAACTGCTTGCCACGGTTCGCCACGAACCGTTTGCAGCGAACTCCGGTCAGCTGACACATCCCGGCCAATCTCCAGCAGACCCTCCCTCCCAGACCCTCCCACCTCCTGGACAGCATCCATGTTGAAGGCGGCTTCAGCATGGATGCTATCCAGAAATGGAAGAATCTGAAGAGGCATCTACTGGAAGATATTTCGAGGTCGCTACAAGCGTTAAATTAACGGTACCGTGTTTTACTGCTGAGAACCATGAAATTCGCGGCGAGCGGTCCAGCGGTATCTACCAGATTATAGAGACGAAATCTGACTTCGGTGGCGAATACGGCTGGTTATAGATAGTGATTGATGTCATGAGCCGTTCATTGAACTTTTTACGCCAAGCGGCTTGTTAAATTGGCGAGCACTACAGTCAGCTGACACATCCGGCCAATCTCCAGCAGACCACTCCCACTCCCAGAGACCCTCCCACCTCCTGGACAGCATCCATGGTAGGCTGCCTTCAAGCATGCTGTCCCAGAGAGGTAAGGGGTCTGGAGGAGGGTCTGCTGAGATTGGCCAATTGTCAGCGACTGTATGGCGTTCTTGGAGCACGACATTCACTATCTATAACCAGCCGTATCTCTAGCTCTATAACCAGCCGTATCTCTATAACCAGCCGTATCTATATCTCTATAACCAGCTATATCTCTATAACCAGCCGCATCTATATCTCTGTAACCAGCCGTATCTCTATAACCAGCCGTATCTATATCTCTATAACCAGCCGTATCTCTACCTCTATAACCAGCCGTATCTCTACCTCTATAACCAGCCATATCTCTATCTCTATAACCAGCCGTATCTCTACCTCTATAACCAGCCGTATCTCTATCTCTATAACCAGCCGTATCTCTACCTCTATAACCAGCCGTATCTCTACCTCTATAACCAGCCATATCTCTATCTCTATAACCAGCCATATCTCTATCTCTATAACCAGCCGTATCTCTACCTCTATAACCAGCCGTATCTCTATCTCTATAACCAGCCGTATCTCTACCTCTATAACCAGCCGTATCTCTACCTCTATAACCAGCCATATCTCTATCTCTATAACCAGCCTTATCTCTATCTCTATAACCAGCCGTATCTCTACCTCTATAACCAGTCGTATCTCTATCTCTATAACCAGCCGTATATCTACCTCTATAACCAGCCATATCTCTATCTCTATAACCAGCCATATCTCTACCTCTATAACTAGCCGTATCACTACCTCTATAACCAGCCGTATCTCTATCTCTATAACAAAAAGTATCTTTAACTCTATAACCAGCCGTATCTCTACCCTCTATAACCAGCCATGTCTCTACCTCTATAACCAGCCGTATCTCTACCTCTATAACAAGCAGTATCTCTATCTCTATAACCAGCCATATCTCTATAGAGATACTAGAAAAAGTGCAGAGGTGGGCTACAAAATTAATAAAAGGAATGGAACACATCAGCTATGAAGAAAGGTTAACACATTTAAACCTCTTTAGTTTAGAAAAATGTCGCCTCAGAGGGGATATGATAACATTATACAAATATATTCGGGGCCAATACAAACCATTGTGTGGAAATCTATTCACAAACCAGACTTTACATAGGACACGAGGCCATGCGTTTAGACTGGAAGAAAGAAGATTTCGTCTAAGGCAAAGGAAAGGTTTTTTTACTGTAAGAACAATCAGGATGTGGAATTCTCTGCCTGAAGAAGTGGTTTTATCAGAGTCCATACAGATGTTCAAACGGCTACTAGATGCATACTTGCAAGAACAGAATATTCAAGGATATAATCTTTCAATGTAGGGTAATAACTGCTTGATCCAAGGATAAATCTGACTGCCATTCTGGGGTCAAGAAGGAATTTTTTTCCTAGCTTGTTACAAAATTGGAAGTGCTTCAAACTGGGTTTTTTCTTTCTTGTGGATCAACAGCAAAAAACAAATGTGAGAAGGGCAGAACTTGATGGACGCAAGTCTCTTTTCAGCTATGTAACTATGTAATTATTTATATCTATATATATAAACTTTTAAATTACTTTTTCGTCTAAAAATTTGTAAATTCAAATATCCATTGCATCTCCCTTACTGCCAGTTTCTTCGTATCATCTCCTCCTCTTTTATCTCTATTCACTTTTTCAAAACAAATGTTTAGGGTCCTTATGATGTTTTAGTTTAAAATTTGTGGACACGCTGTCACCTTCAAAGCCTCTTCTAATATTGCACACACGTTCTTGGATTCACTTCTTCAGTGGTCACCCAGTCTGTGCAATGTATTGTAGACCACATATGCAGTATAGAAGGTATATAACTCCTTTCATGTTACATGTGATCACAACCCAGATTTTAAACTTTTCCCAGTATGTTGGGATTCAAACTCTGTGCACTTTCTATCTTCCTTAGTGCATGTACAACATGCATTATATGAGCCACCTTTATAGAATCCATTTCCTAGATTAAAATAATTCCTATTGCTACTCTGTATACCAGGTTATTAAACTTGGGACTAGAGAAGATTTCAAATGTGGGGCTCCTCTAAAAACGACATTCCGGTTATCTGATAAAATTTAAAAACCGACTCATCCTGTCTTAAACCTGTCCTCCATGTTTTAACACTATGTTTAATAAGTTGGGCTTGATCGTTGTAATTAAAAATGATGGGTATCTCCATTTCTTCTTCTCCTAGTTGTTCAGCTTCTCCTTCCCCTAATTCTTCAGTTTACCTATATTTTAGAAGATCACTCCTTTCCATTCTGATTACTTTTTTTAGTGTCTGATCCACATCATTTCTATTATATTCCTTTTCCAGGAATCTTCCTTTCAGAAAATTTGCCTGATCTTGGAAATCAGAATTCTCTGTACAATTCCTTTTAATTCTTGTGAATTGGTTCTTCGGTATATTCGCAAGCCATGATTGGCAGTGGCAGCTCGTCTTAAATATATAATTGTTGGAATTCACCTTCTTAAAAAATGTCTTTGTTTTCAATGTTCCTTGGTCAACAAAGATCTCTAAATCCAGGAATTTAACTTTCTCTGTACTATATTCTGCTTTAAAAGTGCCACAAGTATTCTGATTAAGAAAATCCCAAAACTTATTCTATTCTTCTTCTGATCCACTCCACATGAAAAAAAATGTCATCTATGAACTGCCTATAGGTAGCGAGGTTGTGACAGTACAATCCTTTACTCCGTCAAGCATTCCCTTCTTCCCATAAAATAACATCCCCAAGTAATCCACAGAGTAATAAATCGCTGGTATCGCCAAATAATCCACACTTGAGCCAAAGCTTAATGCTGGAACAAGACTGATTTACTGGAAGCAACAGGCATTCAATTTATACAGTAACAGACTCCTTCTCTGGGCCAGGCTAGATAATTGAGTTTCAGCAACATACTAAACTCAATTATCTGCTGACCAGAAACATTACAATTTTCAACATTTAAAAAAAAATACTTTCTGCATAACATAGAAATATATAAACCACATCCCTGGGTAGCTGAGGATACTGTGAGTCACACATCCAAATTTCACAAAAATCCATTTGGTAGTTTCCGTGTCGCATTGTGTGGCCGTTTGACCGGCTCGCCATGTGGTGGTATCCGATTTAGAGTTCCATGAAATCAGTAGCAAGAGCTGGTCTCTGTTCGTGCAGAATTACACGAAAACTACTATAGGTATGTTGCAGCCGGTTACATGAGAGTGCTCCCCTCGTTCGGTAGATTACAACTCCCGAACGCCGGTTTGATACTGTGGGTGGAAATAGGTCCGACGGGACTTCCATAATCACCGGACGTTCGTGTGATTGCCATGCCGAAAACAGTTCCAGGCAATCCACGATTAAGTCCCGCTGACCGCATTCAGGAGATTTAAGATGGCAATTAAGTTGCGGCTTTTCGTGTGGTTACTCAGTGTTCCAAATTCTGATTGCTACCCAGGGTGGTCTCCGTTCGGTAGAACGAATACATTTCCCGAACACATAATTAAAACGAAACGTTCAAAGGTAGTTAAAGAGCAGGGAGAGGACACAGGTGAATGCAGGGAAATCCTTTACACATATATATTCATCCTCCCATCTAAACATGAACAGGTTGGCATAACTTGTCTCAAACCTCATTTCCATATTGGTTCCGTCCTAATAAATAAATCATTTTTGCTCAAACATGAAAACAATAAAACCCCCTGAATCACAAATTCTACGTGCTGTTGTGGTAGTGATCCTTTTTTCTTCCCTGCAGGCTTTACTTCCATTTCCGTGCTCTATTTAGGTATATAGAGGCTTCACATCACATGTTATTAGTTTCATATCGTCCTTCCGTTGGATATCGTCTAGGATTTGCAGTAAATGAGTTGTGTTTTTCAGGTGTGATTTTGTTTTCTTGACAAATGGTGGAAGGATGCGATCTACATATTGTAATAAATTGCTGAATAGGGAGCCTTTTCCTGAAATGATAGGCCTTCCTGGTGGTTGAGTGAGGCTCCTGTGGATCTTTGGTAAAATGAAAAAATTGCCAACCTTGAGTTCTTTAAATTTAAAAAATCATGTTCCTTTTATTTATAATACCTAGTTCCAAACGCTTCATTAAATATTCCCGGTGTTTTCTGCATTTGAGGGGTGGGTTTGTCATCCAATCTACCTTAAGTGTTCTCGTTCAAAAGCTGAGAGAATGCTTCTGATAGATAATACTCTCAAGTCATGATGACAATCCCACCCCTCTGATCGGCAGGATTTACCACTATATTCGGGTTTTCTTTTCATTTTTTCAAGGCCCGTCTCTCTTGGGAATTTAGATTATTATGTTTCTTTTGAAATTAAATTTTCTCTACATCCTGCATGACCAATCTACTGAATGCTTCCATAGGGCCTGCTACCAAATGCTTTGGATAAAACCTCAGATCCAAATGCTTAAAGGTAACCTCTACTCATCTTTCCACAATTTTATTTTCATGAGGGTTGGAAAGAAAAAATGTCTTAATAGATAATTTCCGTAGAAATCTATTCACATCTTCATATATATAAATTGTATTAAAATTCTTGGTGGGTACGAAATTGAGACCCTTAATTAGCAGTGATACTTGGTCTTTTGTTAGATCCAGCACTGTTAGGTTAAAGATGCGTATGGGTGTAATCTTCTGTCTCTGTTCCTTTCACTTGACTTGATAACCTCCCCTATTTATCTTCGCTTTCCCATGATTCCCCATAATATGCGACTTGGTCCAATTAAGATTCTTCCCTAAAAAAATCTTCTTGGTCTAGTTCAGTGAGGATTTTGAATCTATTCTTGATCACGGGGTGGCTTTGATTAGTTAAATTTTCTACATTCACATACTATAAATAAAAAATCTCAGGCACTCACTGTGGTAGATTTAAGCAGGTTTATTTAAACAGGTTTATTGGACACTGCAACGTTTCGACCTGTATCCAGGCCCCACAACTACGGAAACCCATTCACTCCAACATAAAGTGCACATGATCGGGAAGGTGGCACATGGGCAGACAGCGCAACACACCGCGCATGCCCCGGGACACCGAAAAAAGAAGAGCACACAATGTACTCAAAGGCCAAACAATAAAATTAAAGGCGCAAGCATAAACACTGAGGGTATGCGCACAGGGCATAATAGTATAAAGTTTAAGGAATATATATATATAGAAGGCTTGGCCTGTAATTGTGGGAGGTACATGGAACCCTACTTAAAGCCAGTGAGCCCCTGCTTACCTGTCGTCGACTATCTCGGAAGTGATTCTGTTTACATCCGGTTCACTGGACCCTGACCTCATTTTCCCGCCCGTTGGCAGTCCGTTTGCAGAAAACTTTCTCTGCTTACTGAGTTCTTGACTATAACAAGGGAAGCCAGCATACGAACGGCTAACCGTAAGTTATACTCTATCATTTCGTATGCACCCCATACTTGTCATCAAACTCACACGTTCGTTTAAAATATTTAATTCGGCTAAATCGCTCATTTTAATATTTCATCCACATACCGCTACAATTTGTGCTAGCCGGCGTTCGTCTAAAGTTATCCGTGCCCATAAACCCTTATGTTTACCCATCAGTATACACATAGCAGCTGTTCGTGTCAAACACACTTTCGTACAAACTTCCCTTTATTCGTATAAACTGCCGCTTGTTTCAGTATGAACTTTCATATGCTCTGTTCGTTTAGACTATCGTTTCGTTTATTTTCCACGCTGTCAACTCACTCATACCTAGCAGTACAATTCCATTTCAATACTACAGCATCAGGAACGCATTTTACATTCAAATTTAAATGACATTCCATGTTAAATTTGGTTTAGTTTAACAAATTCATTAAAACGTCCTTTTTATTTTATTTCTTGTCTATGTTAAAACATACAACCGCAACTCTGTTTGTTACTTTCATATTGGAGTTATAAACGGTATTTTATTTTAACTTGCTGGCTTTGCAGTAGAAGTTAAACTCCGGTTGATACAGAGCTGGTAAAGCTTTTCATTAAATTTAAACAGCTTTCAATGTCAAAGCATTTATTATGTCACTCTTTAAAAACGTCCTTGTTTTCAACTCTCTAAAATATACAAAATCAGTATGTGCTGACGGCAGTTAATGTATCATTTTATTAAAGTATTTCTCCTCAAAGCATAGCTAATGTGTTTTATAAATATATAAGTATGCTAATCAGGGTAAGATTATGCTTAGATTCTGTCTTGTGTATTGCTAACTGGCGTTTCGGTTAAACTTTCGTATGCATTATCCGTTCGCATAAAACGAATGTTTTTCCATTAGTATGCACAGTCACACTTTCGCATAAACTTTCGTTTATTTGTATAAACTGCCTCATACCTAGCAGTTCAAGTTCATTCCGTTTATATAGCATTATGAAACCATTTCTTTTTCCAATTGAAACGGCATTGCATGTTGTATTTCGTTTAAATTACCTAGTCTTTCTGTAAGTCATCCGTTCATAGTATTTATGTCTTAATTAAAAAAACAAAAAACAATAATATCCTAAACAGGATGTCTGATGGCAATTGAGGTCATACTTTCACTGTGTATTTTTCCTTAAACCATAGCTAAAGCGTTTTATTGGTATATAAGTGTGTTAATAGGTTTATATTACGCTCTACTTCTGTCTCTGGCATCTCATGGCATCACACTAGGCTGTATATAAGTAAGATGACAATTAAGTACGTTTTTTCCCTCCTGTTAAAGATCGTACTGTTACTGATTGCTAAGGGGCCTTATGGGTTGAATACATCACATTACTTAAAGAGGTAGGCCTTGGAAATTCCTACCTAAATGTCATGTATTTCCTTCTGGTAATGTACTATAAATAAGTCTCATTAGTTTCAAGTTATCACCCTACCAGGATAAGCCGCACAGGATCCTCATACGTCGCCCACATATAAAACAAAATGAAAACCTCCAAAGACCATACAATTATCAATGCAACTATGTTTCATTTCATTCAATTACCTACACAATAACCAAACATAAACCAGCCAATCGCATAACGTTCAACAATTCGTCTCTGCCCTCTCTGGTACGGTTAGATAATCATGGTGTTATAGTTGCAATATCAATTGGTAATGGTTATGGTGTTACAATTATAATGTCGTACAGTAGTTTTGGTTTCGTCAACGTAATGTTGGTAGTTATGGTGTCAGTCAGTAGGTAGGGGGTTGTGTGCAATTATACACTTTACACACTTCTTACAAGACCGCTAAACACCAAAAGCTCAAACCTGTTAGAAGGATACGGATCGTTCTTTCCACTATAGTATACGCTATACAGGACAATCAGCAGGTACGTTAACAAAATAAAGCCAGTTGGGATTAGGACAAGGTTTAAGCTCTCGCCAATTTTGGTATGGTCGCCTTTAAGTCAAGTGGTCCCGCAAGACATACAATCAGCCTACCGTTCAGAGGTTCGAGCCCAATCGTCCCAACGCATAGTTATAGCCTTGCATCAAGTCACAGTTAGTGCCTCACCCGTCACGGCCAATCGATTTTACAATCTTTTACATGTCACTGAGAGGCCAACGGCCCGCCACCCACCTCAGTGGCACAAAGACCCCATGAGCCAAATCATAGGTAGAGCCTTTCAAAGCCACTTGGCAAGTAGTCAGGGTGTCACCTGTCACCAACATAAGCTATTTAATACAATTTCGCCTGTAGGCACCACTCTAGTAAGCTGGGTCACTGCAGATCTATACGGTACCTTACTAACCAAGTCATCTGCCTCACTTCCTTAGCATGTCTTACGTTTCTATACAAGGAGACGTTCTGTCAGTTACCAGCACCCATCTCAGTTCAGGCCAGCAGAGAGTACTATACAAACACCGAATGGGATCAGTTACACACGGAACGGTTTCTAAGGCATTTTCGGGTCTCAAAACACCTTCCTGCGCCATAAGCGCAGCAACAGCCCATACGATCAAATTTCATCCTGGAAACGTAGCTATTCCCTCTACCAGTATGCCAACGCTGATTATCAGTCCAACACATCCCAGAGGGATTTTGCTAAGACAAAGTAGGCAGGCCAATTTGTTTTCTAGGTGAAGCACAACTCTGCAATAATTTCAATGCCGGTGGTTGTAGTTATAGTGCTGGTAGGCTTCTTCACGTGGGCTCACTTTGTTTCAGTGCACACGCCAAAAACAATGTTCCCCTACAGGCGGTACCCTAAAATCTTCCACCCCAATAAACTTTCCTAATCTACAACGCTACCTGTCTACTCATCCTTCTTTATATCTGGTAGAATTTCTCACATCTACTAACGGGTTTTACACAGGGTTTGTGTCACTCCACATAGGTATTTTGGAACACCCCATCCTACAGTCAGCACTCACAGTTCCCATCAGAGTAAAAAAACTCTTACTTAATGAAATCACCAATGGTTTATTGATAGGGCCTTTCACAACACTACCTTTTCACCTCCTGGAGGACAAACCCCTAGGAATCGCCTCAGGGAATTTTACATTTTAAAGAGACTTATTATTTGATTTTTCTGCACCTCACTCACCCACTTCTCCTAGCTTAAATACTCTGTCCCTGTCATAAGTTTTCCTTCAGTTCGCCAGAATTGACGAGGCCATACAAGCAATCATTCATTCCGGGAAGGCTGCCTGGTTATGTAAATAAGACTTTACTAACACTTGTAAATTACTACACATTCTTCAGTCAATCTGGCATCTGCATGGAGTTAAGTGTGAAGACAGCCACTATTTCGTTACCAGACCAACATTTGGCGCCATATGTAGCCCAAGTAATGCTGATATTAAGAAGGTGGCATCTGTTCCTGTCCTCTTGGAAGGGCAGATCACTACTTGTTCCCCCTGTTTCTGACGATTCCCCGGTGGTCTGGACTGACACATCAGGTGCCATAGATTATGCAGCGAATGTTGGTTACAAATGCATTTTTCCCACCTTGGCCAATTGAGTCTACCTCGCTAGTAAATTTCAATACCACCTCAGCACTATTTGAATCTACCCAATCGTAGCAGCCACACATATAAGGGGCAAAGAGTGGAGAGGGCAGTCAGTCAGATGCTTTTCTAAAGGCCAGTTTCAGTCCCTCCCGATTATGAACTTGGTAAGGAGTCTTACCTGGCTAGCGGCAAATCTTCAATTCTGCATAACTTATGTTCACGTTCCAGGTATTCAGGATAACGCAGCTGATGCTCTCCCACACTCTAATTTGCAGGATTTTTTTTCGGAGGTCATCCATCAGCAAACTCGCAACCCAAGGAGCCTCCAAGCTTCACAGTCCTAATTATGCGTTAAATACTGTGTTGCTCCATAGAAGGTCGCTCACACAGGCTGGTTTATACCTTAATTTAAGAAAGCCTATTCCAAGAGTGTATCAGTTGTTTAAAGGTTCGTTCGTGTTTGTGTAATAAATGTTTCTATTTGTAACTATGGTCGCATTTACAACTTTTGCCACTTTTCTCCTAAATTAGTTTACAATACTATCAAACCTTACTTCACAGGCATACACATTTGTCTACAGGGGCGGACTGACCACTCGGGCATATCGGCCATGGACCGAGGGCCCGAGGCAGTCAGGGGCCCGGCTGCACAGCCTTGCTCCAGCTGGAGAGATCAGATAAGAGTAAAAAAAATAAACTATTTAATTGATAGGTTGCAGCGCGGGGCCCCACAACCTACCAATCTGCAAGTCCCCCCCTCCATGAGACCTGGCAGCTTCACCTTCTCCCTGTCCCACGCGGTTCTATGTGATGGGAGAGGCGGGGCCAGGAAGTGACCTCACTTCCTGTATTCTCCTCTCACACAGAGCCCAGCGTGGGGAAGGAGCTGCAGCCTGGGAGAGAGCAGAGGAAGCAGAGAGACAGGTAGGCACCAATCACTCCCCGCCCCCCCCCACTGTTACTAATCACCCCCACTCACCAATCACCCCTGTCATCACTAATCTCCCCTGTCACCACCCACCCCCCACTGTCACTAATCTCCCCACTGTCACTAATCACCCCCACTGTCACTAATCACCCCCACTGTCGTTTCAATCACCCCTGTCACTAATCACCCCCCACTGTCACTAATCACCCCCACTGTCAATACCACCACCCCCACTGTCACCAATCACCCCACTGCCACAATCACCCCCCACTGCCCACCCCCCCACTCAAGTCACCAATCACCCCCACTGTCACCAATCACCCCCACTGTCAGTCTCAATCACCCCCACTGTCACTAATCACCCCTGTCACTAATCACCCCCACTGTCACCAATCACCCCCACTGTCACCAATCACCCCACTGCCTACCAATCACCCCCCACTGTCACTAATCTCCCACCGTCACCAATCACCCCCACTGTCACTAATCACCCCTGTCACTAATCACCCCCACTGTCACTAATCACCCCCTAACTGTCACTTCTTCAATCACCCTCACTGTCACTAATCACCCCCCTCACTGTCACTAGTCACCCCCCACAGTGTCACTAGTCACCCCTCCTCACTGTGTCACTAGTCACCCCCCCACTGTGTCACTAGTAACCCCCTCCTTCACTCTGTCACTAGTCACCCCTTTCCTCCCTCACTTTGTCGCTAGTCACCCCTTCCCTCCCTTACTCTGTCACTAGTCACCCCGTCCCTCACTCTGTCACTAGTCACCCTCTCCCTCACTCTGTTACTAGAGTGAGTGGGTGACTAGTGACAGAGTAAGGGGGGGGATGACCAGTGACAGAGGGAGGGGGTGACTAGTTACAGAGTGAGCGAGGGGGTGACTAGTTACAGAGTGAGGGACGGGGTGACTAGTGACAGAGTAAGGGAGGGGATGACTAGTGACAGAGGGAGGGATGGGGTGACACAGTGACAGAGGGAGGGATGGGGTGACACAGTGACAGAGGGAGGGTGTGACTAGTGACAGAGTGAGGGAGGGTGTGACTAGTGACAGAGAGAGGGAGGGAGGGGGTGACTAGTGACAGAGAGAGGGAGGGGAGGGGGTGATTAGTGACAGAGTGAGGGAGGTGGTGATTAGTGACAGAGTGAGGGAGGTGGTGATTAGTGACAGAGGGAGGGATGGGGTGACTAGTGACAGAGAGAGTGATGGGGTGACTAGGGACACAGGGGGTGATTAGTGACAGTGAGTGGGGTGGTGACTAGTGACAGAGTGAGGGAGCGGGTGACACAGTGACAGAGTTAGGGAGGGATTAACTAGTGACAGAGAGAGGGATGGGGTGACTAGTGACAGTCACCCCCTCCCTCTGTCAGTAGTCACTCCCTCCCTCTGTCAATAGTCACTCCCTCTGTCACCAGTCATCCCCTCCCTGTGTCACCAGTCATCGCCTCCCTCTGTCACTAGTCACCTCTTCCCTCCCTCACTTTGCCACTAGTCATCTCTTCCCTCCCTCCCCCACTCTGCCACTAGTCACCCATTCCCTAACTCTGTCACTAGTCACCCCCTCTCCCTCCCTCTGTCACTAGTCGCCCACTCCCTCACTCTGTCACCAGTCACCCCCACTCACTGTGTCTCCCCCTCACTTTGCCACCACTCAACCCCTCCTTCCCTCACTCTGCCACCAGGTACCCCCTCACTCTGCCACCTGTCACAACCTCCCACACTCTTTCACCTGTCACCTTCTCCCTCACACACTCGGTCACCTGTCACATATGCATTCACAGAGACACTATATACAAAAAAGCACATGTAGTCATCCAGACATGCACAAGTGCATTCACACAGACTCAAATACAAACATGCATTGATACACAGGTCTTGACAATATACACATCCAAAGGAATGCCGTATTATGAGTTATATTTAACATTTATTTAATGCACGTATATTTGGCCTTCAAAGGGCCTGGGATCTAATTTTGCCCGGGGGCCCCAAAGGCTCTCAGTCCGCCCCTGTTTGTCTATTACTCATACCAAAATGAGCCATACTGGTCCTCCAGTAGAGATGAAATATTATCCTACCAAATCAGGTCCTATCCACGTTTTGGATAATCTATTGGAATCTCAACTAACTTCCATCCCTGATTCCCCACTAGTAGCTTTTCAAGGGAAACCCCTAACCAATAAACGTTTTATGTTTTACATTCGTACAATATCACTCCGACTAGGACATAACCCTCATTCCTTCTTGGGCCATTTTTTCCGCATTGGAGCAGCCACAGCTGCCTCCGGTAATCACGTACCAACTCACATCATTAAAATATGGGTTGGGGGAAATCATCCGCATACAACAAATACATCCCCAATCCTGATCAAGAAATAAGATTGTCTTTCTGGGAAATGTCTAAATAATGATCTGCTGAATAAATGTATCTGACTTGTAAGAATCGCTTCTTATATTTTTGTCCTCTTTTACAGGTCAAACCTCACGTCAGTTTCGGCACACCTCAACTGACTTTGCTCTTACTACTATTGCTTCTTTATTATTGTTCCTTACGTCCTCGAAATGATAAATATAAACATGAAAATAAATATAAATACAAATAAATACGAAAAAGTTATATGCCATGCACTAACAGCCACATAGGAGAGCCAGAGAAAAACAAATCGACAACCAACATAGATATTGTAAAAAATATACATAAGAGACCTACAGCTGTCAATAAATACCAATATAAACATAAATGGGACTAAATATATATTAAACAGTAGGAGAATCATCTTAAGTGTATATACGTAAAAGATCTATACAATTAATTAAAAAATATGTGTAAAAATATATCACAATTGTAAAAAATGTGTATGATCTCATATGGTGAGATATCTAAAGGTCCTATATCTTTATACGTATTTATATACAGTGTTAAGACACTCCCAGCTTAAAGGAGTGAAACCGCCGTTTAGTTGATCTTCCCCTTTAGAGACACAGGCGCTGTTGCTGTCGACCGCCAAACTCCCGAACGGAGTATAGGAGAATACTTCAAACTCCCGAACAAAGAATCAGCCGAACTCTTTCTTTCCTAGAATAGGCAATCCCCCCAAGCACGAGACCAAGCTCCATCTTGAGGGCTAGCTATGCAGGTCTCCCACCTGGTGGACACTCCCCTAGGGGACCAGATGGGAGACTGGGACACATAATGTACAGTAGCCAATCATAGTGGCTCGGCTATAAACCTTTGCACAAGTAAATCCCTCCTCTCTATCCTGGAGATAATTGGGAAGAAATCCAATTATCTCCAGGGATAGAGGCAAACCGCCATTTTACAGAGTATAATAAAAACCCATAGAAATCCATAACTGTAAAACTACCGAATGCTTTTAGTTCGTGTAACGTATCCCCAAATAGCCTGGGTCTGAGCGCACATTACTACCGAATTGCGCTCAGACCCAATGCACACAGTTCAATCGCCATGGAGTCAAAGTCTTTCACATTGTTCTTTCGGTATACGACTGACTCCATGGGACACCTATCTGGGTTAAGTCCATTCGTGTAATAAAAGTCCCGAACGGACCGGCGTTCACATACCCGATGATAAGAAGGGCGGTCGGCAGTTTCAGCGGTGTTCGGAAGAAAAAGTGTCCGTTACTAGTTCCATAGTTTGAGTGCTGAACACCACTGTGCATTCGCGTGTTTAAAATGGCCACGGCCTCGTGGTCGACATGCGACGACGACCACCCTGCATACGGTTCTAATCAAGAGGTGTCTGCGATTAACCACAACGTTCTAATTGAGGCCAATAGGTTAACCAGCAGCACACTTCTCCTCTGGGTGGCCGTCCGTTCGGTAGTTTTATTCGGTATAATCTGAAATAGACGAACAGGGGCGTACGGGCAGGTAATTCCACGAAAGTATAACAATTAGACGAACCAGCAGATAGACAGATGGATCTGTCACATACAGTGTTTGTGTTGAATACAGTGTCTCATTATATACTAAAGTGCTATGGTGTCGACCTCTCCAAAAATTGAGCTCTGTCTATAAAAAGTGAAACATGTATACCAGTAAAACTTCATGCTGCATAACTGTGAGATGTATCTAAAAATAAAATTACATATTACCAGGGGCGTACATAGAGCATTTGAAACCAGGGGCGGTTCCTGTGTGTACCCCCCCCCTTCCCAAATGTAAAAAACACCCACAAATTTTTTAAAATGTTTTCTTTTTTTATAATGTATTGCACAAATTTGTAAAACCCCTGTCTGCCCCTTCTACAAAACCCCTTTCCTGACCAGCCACTCCTACAAAATCCCTGTCCTGTCCCACTTCTACAAAACCTTGTACTGTCCCCTTCTCCAAAACCCCTGCAACCCCCTTCCATAAATACCCTGCTCAGCCCCCCTTCTACAAAACCCCTGGCATCTTCTACAAAATCCCTGCATCCCCCAGACACAGTTACAGGCATACAGTCACACACAGTTACAGGCATATAATCACACACATTTACAGGCAAACAGTCACACACATAGTCACATGCAGATAGTCACAAATACAGTCACAGGCAGTCACGCACACAGTTACAGGCATACATTCACACATAGTTACAGGCATACAATCACACACATTTACACGCAAACAGTCACACACATAGTCACATGCAGATAGTCACAAATACAGTCACAGGCAGTCACGCACACAGTTACAGGCATACAGTCACACACAGTTACAGGCATACAATCACACACATTTACAGGCAAACAGTCACACACATAGTCACATGCAGATAGTCACAAATACAGTCACAGGCAGTCACGCACACAGTTACAGGCATACAGTCACACACAGTTACAGGCATACAATCACATACATTTACAGGCAAACAGTCACACACATAGTCACATGCAGACAATCACATATACAGTCACAGGCAGACAGTCACAGGCAGACAGTCACAAGCAATTATACACACAGTAACAGGCAGACAGTCTCACACACATAGTTACAGGCAGATGGTCCCAAACACACAGTTACACACATTGTTCTCTTCTTCCTCTATTTTTCTCACTGTTTGAATTGACTCTTGGTTTTGATTTTCTCTTTTGTGGCCTTCTCTGTTTTCACCGAGTATCATTTGTCTTTATTCAATTCTGTTTCTCTTTTCTCTTAGAAGATTCCTGGTGTTGGTCAATCCTTTATTGTTCCGTCCGATAGTTATTTTTGCCCCAATATCTCTGCTCAGTTTCTCCATTTTCCACTTTCTATCTTGAAAGAATTCTACACATTCCTTCAAATCCAAGAATGGTTCCATTATTTCTCTAATTTCCCCATCTAGTCTTTTAAGCGTTGGATTTGTTTTTTCCTATGCTGGATCTGTTTTTCACTTCTTTCAGTAAAGCCTTCTGTAACGGAGCTCCTTGTACTCCGACTGAGTACCCTCCGTTGACGGATGCTCCTAGCGCTTCCTGAGGACTCCAAGCGCTGCAGCAGACACCACAACCACGGCAGACTCCGCAACCGCTGTATCTTGACTGGAGTCTCGCCGTCTTCCTTCCACCCTGGATCAGCTTCTGTCCTCCAGGACTGTGTGGGAAAGAACTCTTCCTTCCACCCTGTACGAACCTCCAGCATCCAGGACTGTGTGGTGAAGACCCCTCCTCCAAGGAGAGCGTGTCAGGAACAAGCTCTTAAAAGAGCTAAGTGACTCAAACTCAGGGGAGCATGCAGAGCATAGCAATCCCCAGTGTGATTATAACAGCTCCCTCCAATAACGAGACAAGGCTACATTTAGAGGGATCAAGAAGAACTGTCAAAACCTTTATTCCCTTGGGACCAGCCAATACAGTCACCACAATAACATTGTTGTGAAACCTCAATAAAATCACAAACAGTCAAACCATATCAAGAAACACACAGTGACTTATCACAACACAATGGCACATTTTTAAAGGGGTGGGGGGAGACAATATTTAACAGTAAATATCTACCTGCCTGCAGAATTAGCAATATGCAAATCTACCCGAATATGCAAATGAACCAGTCTTGCAATTCAGGTAGTGCATATTGCTGTTGCTACCAACAGAGGGCACTAGACAGCTCCATAGCCAAACCCACCTAGTTGGTAGCAAACCTCAGCAATACAAGAGAGCAGGCAATACATTACACAGTACACACACACACACTATAAACAATTACATTACACACACCCTGCACCTATAATGGGTACAGGGTGACTAAAACATAAGATAAATAAAGCAGCCTACATAAATAGTCTGTCTGAAGGTAGACTAGGGGCTTTAAAGCCAGATACATGAGAGAGTCATAGTCACAGGGGAGGAGGCTGGCAAGTAGGCCTCTCCAGGACCAAGTGGCGAAGGGCACTTCGTCACACCTTCTCTAAAGTTTTCAATGTGTCATCCAAATTGTCATCCAAAAGGTCCTGACTGAGAGGTAAACTATGTGGCGAACCGGTACGTGAAGGTCGTTATCCGGAGTCCAGTGCATGGAATACCGTGAATTAGAGCTACCTAACTGTAACGGATCCCCTATACCAGTGTTTCCCAACCCAGTCCTCAAGGCACACCTACCAGTCCAGGATTTAGGGATTACCTAGTTGTGTCTAAGGTGTTTTTACAAAGAAGAAAAAAAAACACCTTAGACACAACTGGGTAATCCCTAAATCCTGGATGTGGCGAAACCAACCTCGCCACTGTGAACTGGAGAAGCCTGGTTGCTCGCCTGCTCCCTTTGGACTATGGCCCTGCAGGTTAAACCGTTTATTTCCCCTGCAGAAAGGCTTATTTGTGTGATCTGAGTGCTATTCATCTAATAATGTGCGCTCAGATCCCAGCTATCTGGGGATATGTGAAATGTCTGTGTTTTATGTAATAAATGTTACTTTATGTATTTTAAAGTGTTTTGTGTCTTTTTGCAACCATGTGCTTAATGGAGTCTTGTGTCTGTCCTGGGAGATAATTGAATTACTCTCCAGGATAGAAGACTCTGAAACTGGTTTGGGCCGGAAAGCCATGCTTCATTTAGTCACAAAGGACTTTCCCTTAACTTTTGAACCCCTGGTCTGATTCGTGCCATTTTTTAATATGTTGTTCCCCTGAATGGATTGATTATGAAAATGTATGTTTTATGTTTGTGACATGTATATTTTAGAAGTTATAAATATTGTGTAAAAACTGTATTCCTCTGCCGGTGATAATGAGATTACCCATTGTGTTCAGTAATCATATCACATGCAGAGGGGAGGATTTTGTGTGGGAGTGTCTGGGTGTATTGTACGGATTGATTGGTTGTTTTGTAACGCCCTGTGGGCTGTACTATGTTTGTGGATTGGGAATAAAAGAGACTGTATGTGACAGTACAGGAAGATTCTGCTTGACCCTCAAACCGATGTGTCGTCTCGTTTTTGGGGGGAATTGGATTGTATGCTGACTGCCAGTAGTGTAAGCGGATTGTATGCTTTTCCTGTTCGGCTGATTCCAGTGTTCGTGTGTTTCCAGTTCGGGAGTTGGTGAATTCGTACAGTTTGCAGTTCGGGAGTTTGGTGCTTGCAGTAGCTGCTGGTCTATGGGAAAGGGGATTATTGCCTAAACGGTTTTTATCCTCTTGTGAGAGAAACGGTCCGTTACAATTGGTGGCAAGCGGCGGGATCATTCCCACAGCCCAGAAGGACAGCTACAAGACAACATCAATTCCTCGATTACAAATTGAGGGCAACGCTAGTACCCGTACAGCGACCCTATCTACAAAGGAACCAACTTCGGCAGAGCAAACATGGCGCCCAGCTACACTCAGGAGGAGTTTGACAGAGAGTTTAAATTACGGCTGGCTCTCTATGGATCCTACACCCCCTCGCAGGAGTCCGTGCAGCGCGTGAGGAGACATGTAGCAGAGTACCTGCAGGTCATGGCAGATTGCGCCAAAGGTATCGTCCGCCCTCCCCGGCGGCAGTGTGTACCTCAGGGAGCTGAAGGTGCCGTCCTTCCTCCCCAGCGGCAGTGTGTATCCCAGGGAGCTGAAGGTGTCATCCTTCCTCCCCAGCGGCAGTGTGTACCCCAGGGAGCTGAAGGTGTCGCCCTTCCTCCCCAGCGGCAGTGTGTACCCCAGGGAGCTGAAGGTGCCGTCCTTCCTCCCCAGCGGCAGTGTGTACCCCAGGGAGCTGAAGGTGCCGTCATTCATCCCCAGCGGCAGTGTGTACCCCAGGGAGCTGAAGGTGCCGCCCTTCCTCCCCAGCGGCAGAGTGTCCTGCAGGGAGCAGAGACCGTCAGTCTTGCACCCCAACAACAGGACAAAATAATGAAAGGGGAGACAGCTGGTCCCCCTCTCCACCAGCAGAGAGAGTGTCAGGGAGAGGAGCCTGATACCCCCTCTCCCCAGCGGCAGTTTACAGTTCAGAGAGAGGAGCTTGTTACACCCTCTCTCCAGCGGCAGCCTAACCCAGCAAGGGGAGATGTTACACCCCCCAACAGTGCAGATGGGACCATAGTCTCTGCACTTACAGCACAAGGGGTAGGGACAGTCGGTCCTGTTCCCCAGCCACAGAGCGGTGTATCCAGAGGGGAGACATTCGGTCTCTCCCTCCCACAACCAGGCTCCCACCAGGCTACTTCCGTGGTAGCACTGGCATCAGGGCAGAGTACCGCTGGTCTCTGCCCACTCAGCAACCCACCAAGGCAGCCTAACAGTTGCCCACACAGTCGTGGTGAGGCACCTGGACATGGACAAAGTTCTCCTATACCCAGTTGTAGTAACCAGTTATTGTGGGTGGGCTGTACTGCTGTTTCTGTTTTGTGGGTGGGTTGCTGGACTAACCAGGGCACTGACCGGCAGGAGGTCAGATACCCTGTTAGTCTAGTTGGTAAAGGGGAGAAGTGTGGCTGCTCGCCTGCTCCCTTTGGACTATGGCCCTGCAGGTTAAACCGTTTATTTCCCCTGCAGAAAGGCTTATTTGTGTGATCTGAGTGCCATTCATCTAATAATGTGCGCTCAGATCCCAGCTATCTGGGGATATGTGAAATGTCTGTGTGTTATGTGTAAAAGGTGACTTTAAAGTGTTTTACTGTCTTTGTGTCCCCATGTGCTCAATGGAGTCTGCCTCTATCCCTGGATAATTGGATTACTTTCCCCCATTGTCTCCAGGATAGAGGGCTCTGTAGAACCTGTTTGAGCCAGATAGCCATGCTTCCAGCCAGGGTACAAAAGACACTTTTACTAACTTTTGAACCCCTGGTCTGATTTGTGCCATTTTTTAATATGTTGTTCCCCTGAATGGATTGATTGTGAATATGTAATTTTATGTGAATGTGATGTATGGTTTTAGAGTTATGAAAGTTGGGTAGAAAGTATGTTTTAACTGTATGTGTAATTGAGTTTCCTCTCAGGATAAGGGGAGGGAATATGTGGGATGTAACTGTGATGTGATTGGTTGTTTTATACCTCCCTGTGGGCGGACCTGTATTTGCAACAACTGTAATAAAAACCAGGCTGGGTGTGCCAGCACCTGAGATTCTGCTTGACCCTCAAACCGATGTGTCGTCTCGTTTTTGGGGGGAATTGGATTGTATGCTGACTGCCAGGAGTGTAAGCGGATTGTATGCTTTTCCTGTTCGGCTGATTCCAGTGTTCGTGTGTTTCCAGTTCGGGAGTTGGTGAATTCGTACAGTTTGCAGTTCAGGAGTTTGGTGCTTGCAGTAGCTGCTGGTCTATGGGAAAGGGGATTATCCCCTAAACGGTTTTTATCCTCTTGTGAGAGAAACGGTCCGTTACACTGGATTGGTAGGTGTGCCTTGAGGACTGGGTTGGTAAACACTGCCCTATACTCCGGCTGAGTATATCCATGAAGAATCTCCCGAAATCCAAGCATAGAAGAAGTTGTAGTGATTATAACTCCCAATCCCCTAAACATGAGCCAAGACTTAATTAAGTTGTAAAGCACTGTGTTTAATGAAAGCCAGCTGTGGCTTCCATTAAACACAATGCTTTACAACTTAATTTTTATGCAGGTCCCCATGCAAGGGGCTATCCCTTCTGGACCTGAGAGGGGACAGTAGTACAAAACAATCACCCAATGACATTGACTCTCAGGTCCAGGACACTCCCACATAAAAAAAGTATAATCCCTCCTCTGTACCTGGGAGATAATTGGGTTAAGTACTGTATTAAACTCAATTATCTTCAGGTACAGAAGATATTAACTTTTTTACAAAACTCACAAAATACTTTAAAATACATAAAGTCATATTTCGCATAACTGAACCCCCATAGTCTACACATCCCCAGATTGCTTGAATCTGAGCGCCCAATGTGGCGAAAGTAACTTCGCCACTGGTTTTTGGAGGGGCCTGGTTGCCAGCCTCCTGCCCTCTGACTATGGTCCTGTGGTTAACTTTGGGATAAAACACAGTTCGTGCCTTGTATCCTGCTATGGTGCAGTATGTGGGGCTTACCGAATGGATTAGGCTTATGGTGTTTGTTTACCGAACATACTGTCGAACAGCCAGACCACCCGCAAAGGGAGGGTGCAGCCTGTTAACCTCCCAGAATCTATGGTTAACCGCAGCTTAATTGACGAACGGCTGGGTGGTCACCATTTGTATAGTCGAACACGTAGCAGTGGCCATCTTAAACTGTCAAACCGCCAGCTGTGTTTTGTCGTCCAGTGTATGGAACGGTTTTCGGGCACTCAACCACACGAACACTGCTGGGACTTCCAGACTTCCAGCAATTAGTCTTGCCTCTATACAAAAGCAGCGGTGTTCGGTACACTGAATCATACGAACAAGAGACATTGGGGAATCACAGACACGAACAGTTATTTTGTTATTTTGATGTGTTTTCATACTCTTGAAATAGACCGGCTTACCCAGCTGAATTCATGGAACTATTCTGGGCTGGAGCCTCGTGGACGGCTGGGCAGAAATGTGACCTCCAGCTAACGTTTGAACCCCTGAACCGATCTGGGTGATTTTTAAGTATGTTGTTCCCCCAAATCGGGGCTATCAGGAAATGTTTTATGGGGTTCTATTATGTTTTTGGGGTGTTTTCAAAAATGTGTAAAAATTTATTTTTTTCGTTTGGAGGTAATTGAGTTGATACAGTAATTAACTCCATTATCTCCCAAACAGAGGGGAGGGATTGTGTACACTGTATGGGAGTGTCTGAATGTAAAACTCTGTTTTTATTGACTTGTTGATCTTGTGTCCCTGTGCCCAACAAGGTCCACCTGTGTTGCACCCTTGTTGGGAAACTTGTATAAAAGGCCAGTGTGCCCCATTAAACCGAGAGTTCCTGTTTTACCCTCAACATAGAGTCTCGTCTCACATGTGGGGGAAAAGGCTGCATCTACCCTAGGGATTGCTATATCACTATACTGCTCAGGGATTAGAATCAGTAAGCTTTTTGAAGAGCTGTTCCTCCTTGACTCTCTGGAGCAGAGGATCACCCACTGGAACCTGGAGCCTTGTCGTAAGTCCAGGGTGGGTAGTTGACGGCGAGTTCCCAGCCAAGCTGTAACGCTGGACGTGGGGACTGCGGTGCTGATGGTGTCTGGTTGAGTGCTTGGAGTCCTCGGTGAGCACTAGGAGCATCCGTCGGTGGAGGTACCCAACCGGGGTACAGGAAGCTCTATTACATCCAACATATCCGAAAAGAGTTCAGTTCCAATGAACATAGTCGAATCGCTACTGAGGTGAAGATTTGACAGCTCTTCAGCTGTCTGCCCAGAACAGAAGCAGGTGTTCGTATGTTTTTACCAGTGTTCGGTCCGTTGAGTGGCTGCCTCAGAGTTCCAGGCACTCAATGACTAATGATGCTTTTGTGCGACAAAATGGCCGGCGTTTTCTCCACCATGTGGCATTCAGTTATATGAACAGCGGCCACACAAAGAGAGCACTGGGTTCCTGTGGTTTGTTTGAACTTAATGAGCCAGGGGGGTAGTTGGTGTTCGTAACTTAGTCTCTTCGAATGAATGGGGAATAAAATATTAAAGAAATGTCTGAATGGAGTAGGAGAATGACTCTGGGGAGAGCAAAATAGGGGTTTTGTCACACTAACCATGAACCTTACACCGCAGCTGGATTTAATAGATATTTGAAAGAGTTTTGTTTTTGTATTTTACTAATAGAGTGCTGAAGGACCCTTGGGGAGTATTTGCGATATATGTGACCTATACTGTGGGGCCACTGTATGTCCCTAACCGAGGTGAGCAAGCACACGTAAAGTGAGGGCTGCAATACTGCACAATTTGAGTCTGTCTCTGATTTATCCCTGTAAGACACAGGAATTACAAATGGATAGCCCCATCCCTTGGCCATTATCATACTTATAGATTGTGCAGATGAGCTGATTTTCAAAAAACCCCACCAATCAAGTCACTAAACCTCTCCTCACCTGAAATCCCTATGTCAACAAACTGAATCCTTAAGCATGGTTTAAACACTCATAGGTATATATGTGTATAAATATATATGACTATGATTATATATGTGCATGTAACGGACCGTTTTGCACACAAGGGGTAAAAACCGTTTAGGCGATCGTCCCCTTTCAGAGAGATGCAGGCACAGCTATTGTAGAACACCAAACTCACAAACCGCCAATAAGGGAATGCTCCAAACTCCCGAACGGCATCCAATATAGCACTCCAAACACACGAACAGGAACCATATGAATCACTGCTAGCAGACGAATACGAAAAGCATCCAAGCGGCTTACACTCCTAGCAATCAGTCTCTATCAGCATACAGTAAATCCCCCCCAAAGACGAGACAAGGCTCCGCATTGGGGGTCAAGCAGTGGTCTGTTTAATGAGGGCTACCTGCCCAGTATTTATGCAGGTCTCCCACCTGGTGGACACTCCCCTAGGGGACCAAATGGGAGACTGTGACAAGGGACAGACAAGCAGACAAATAGGACACAGTCACAATATATTCCCACAATGCATCCTGGCTTCCTCCCCTCTTCCTTGGAGATAATTGAGAAGTAATTCAATTATCTCCCAAGACAAAGGCAAATCGCCATTATGCACGTGGGGATACTAACACACGAAGTACTATTAAAATACACTATGTGAGACACATAACATTAAAGGCATACATTTAACATATCCCCAGATAGCTCAGGTCTGAGCGCACATTATTAAGCGAATGGCACTCAGACCACACGAATACAGTTTAATCGCCATGGAGCTAATGTCTTTACACAGTCAGTTTCATGCGAATGGGCTCCATGGGATTCCTATCTGGGGTATAACATATTCCAGTAAAACTACCGAACGCCGGGCCGTTCGTGCACTTTCATCGACCAAGAAGGGAGGTCGGTGGCTTCAGCGGTGTTCGGGCAAAACTGTGTCCGGTTTCAGTTACATGAATTAAGCGTCGAACACCGCTGTGCATTCGCATGTTTAAAATGGCAGCGACCTCGTGTTCGTGATACGAATGGCGGCCACCCAGCATTCATCAATTAAGCTGCGGTTAACCGCAGCTTCAGAGAGGCTAATTGCCGGCACACTCCAGCTCCCAGGTGGTCCAGTCATTCGTGCGGTTGTTCGGTAGATTGAATCTACCAAACACCAGGCAGAAAAGCACGAATAAAGCTTTTCTGCAGGTGAAACAAAGTCTTTTAACATGGGGGCCATAGTCCAAAGGCAGCAGGCGGGCAACCAGGCTTCTCCAATGCAATGTGGCGAGATTGGTCTTGTCACAGTGCATATGTATAATCTTCATATCTATATAACAAAACACATTTTCTCTAAATAATGTTCTCCCTTCTATTTTTTACTTTCACACTAACTAAAATAACCCTGTCCTTCTGCTCACCTATCCCTGGCAACATCATCTTCATTACTTCCACTTTACTCCCCTCCCCTCTCTGTTCATTCCATGTACTCTACATATACCTTTCCAGCCTATCCCATCCAACTCCACCAAAATCCTCTATATACATATCCTCCTACAAGACTTTTAAATCCTACTTCCGCCTTCACTTCCTTTCTATCCTTCTGCTCCTAGCAGCTGGTGATGTCTCTCCAAACCCTGGTCCCATCTCAGCAAACCCACCACGTACTAATTCAAGGAAACACACCAATCTCCTACCCATATCATGTTCCTCTTCCTCTATATCCTCCTTCAATACTGCCCTCTAGAATGCATGCTCTGTTTGCAATATTACAAATTCCACTGCTGTCCACGACCTCTTCATCTCTCGTTCCCTAGATTTACTACCCTTAACAGAAACATGTCTCTCCCCCTCTGACACTGCTACCCTTGCATCTTTATCCTTTGGTGGTCTTCAACTTACCCACACCCCAAGACACTCTTAATGTAAAGGTGGTGGTGTAGGGTTTCTCCTCTCACCTCACTGCTCCTTTAAACCTCTCCCCCTCACCCCTCTTTGCTCTCTTTCCCATCATTTGAAATTCATTTGATTCACCTTTTCAAACCCTTCTCTGCTAACATTGACGTTATTTATCGCCCCCTAGATCCTCTCTCCTCTTCCTTGACCACTTTGCTGCCTGGCTACCCTACTTCCTCTCTTCTAATATTCCATCCCTAATTCTCAGGGACTTCCCATTCAATTTCAATTACTTCCAGGGCCGGATACCGGTAAATTTCCTGGTGGGCCGTGACACCTGTGGCTGCCAGCCCCATTCAGAACTGAACAGGCTCCTGTGATCCCGGCCGGCCATGTGCGAGCTGTGCGGGCGGCCGGGATCAGGGGAGCAAGGGGAGCCAGGGGGAGCCAAGCGGCCGGCACAGCCCCGCCGGCCAGGATCATAAAAAAAAATAAATAAAAATTTGCGGTGGGGGCGGAGCTAGCATGGGGCGGGGCTTAGCGTGCAGCAGGGGGCCTGGTTAATGCAGCATGGGAAGCAGGAAAGAGTCCCTGCTTCCCCAACAACAAGCCTCCATGATCTCCAAGGGATGTGAAGGTAAGAAGAAGGTCAGTGTGTCTGTGTGTGACTGCCTGTGAGTGTGTGACTGTGTGTGTGTGTGTGTGTGTGAGACTGTGTGTGTGTGTGACACTGTCTGTGTGTGTGACTGTCTGGCTCTGTGTGTATGTATGACTGTGTGTGTGACACTGTCTGTGTGTGTGACACTGTGTGTGTGTGACTGTGTGTGTGACTGTCTGCCTCTGTGTGTATGACTGTCTGCCTGTGTGTGTGACACTGTCTGTGTGTGTGTGTGTGTGTCTTTCTGCCTCTGTGTGTATGTATGACTGTTTGCCTGTGTGTGTGACACTGTGTGTGTGTGTGTGACTGTCTGCCTCTGTGTGTATGTATGACTGTCTGTCTGTGTGTGGGACACTGTCTGTGTGTGGGACACTGTCTGTGTGTGTGTGTGTGTGTGTGTGTCTGACTGTCTGCCTCTGTGTGTATGTATGACTGTCTGCCTGTGTGTGTGTGACACTGTCTCTGTGTGTGTGACTGTCTGCCTCTGTGTGTATCTATGACTGCCTGTGTGTGTGTGACACTGTGTGTGTGTGTGTGTGACTGTCTGTCTCTGTGTGTATGTATGACTGTCTGGGTGTGTGTGTGTGACACTGTCTGTGTGTGTGTGACTGTCTGCCTCTGTGTGTATGTATGACTGTCTGTCTACCTGTGTGTGTCTGTGTGTGTGTGACTGTCTGCCTCTGTGTGTATGTATGACTGTCTGCCTGTGTGTGTGACTGTCTGCCTATTTAGTCTAAGTATTTAGATATTTTTATTGGACATACACCTAAAATGATATATAGAGAAGAAAAACATGTAACGCAAGTGTTAACAAAGAGCTGTATTGTAAAAGACAATGCAGGAGCTTGACATCAACATCCTGGAGGAAGCACTCCCAAATTAAGGACTTTACCAATTAAAAGCTTACAGAGAGAATTACGTAGATGCTTACTAATCATGTTTGCACGTGATGCAGTCCTTTGCCCATATAAGCGGCTGCCTCCTCCCCCTCAATACAGTTAGAAATTTTAATCTGAACTCTGGTGTCAGTGTGATTTCATCAGCGTACATGCTTCTCATTTTCAAAAATCTGGACAGGGGCAGATAGTCAGGCAGACACTTGATCTGGTCCAAAACACCTGGACATACACCATAGATAACCTCTGCCCCCAGTGGAAACTGGACGTGATAAGGTGCACCTTAAGGTGCATCAAGATGGCTCCTCCATCCAGATACCAAAACTAGAAGTGATATGAATATTTGTGTAACCGGCCAATTCTGGCGATTTGAGAAAAGGGGAGAGCTACAGTACCAAGTATCAGCACCTGAGGAAGACGCAGACTGCGTTGAAACGCGTTGTGCAAAGACTGTGGACTTTGATGGCACCAAGTCGAATGGAATGTAAATTTTTTTTATTTGTTGTGTAATAAATGTGATGCTTTATCTTACAACTGGTGCCTGATTACAATCTTCTATCCTTGACGGTGAAATCTTCTATCAATAGACAATAGGGGATCACTCTGCATATCACACTCACAGTGTACTTACCTGAGCCAGGGATATTTACAGGCTCTAGAAAATGTGAGTGTGATACTTATTAGTCTTTTATTTAAATGTTATATTTATCCAGTTTACATGCTGTATTGCCCAATTAGATCGTGTGTCTTATTTTTCCTCGGGAATATTCAGGAACCTCTAAAGGGTATATACTCTTTATTTATTGTAATGTAAAACACTATTTGTGGTACACTGTTACAATAAAATAGTTTTAGTACGCTGTTCCCCTTTTCTTATTGTGTGTGTCTGTGTTTTAGTTGTTTAACTAGTGTGATTGGTTTCATGGTGGTAACAAGCTGCATGAAATGTGTTGCACTTTATATATAGCGCCAGTTTATATTACACTATCTTCTTTTATTACTGTAGAGCACAAGCTGAAGACAAGGCAGACAGATTACAATCAGCAAAAAGGACAAGGCCAAACCTGAATAACCAGTAAACCAGGAAGAGTGACTAAACGATGCACAAAAAGTTCCCAAAATGCAAATATCTAAATGGAACAATTAAATATCCGAGCAGCCATGCACTGTGTACAAGCAGAACAGTACAGAGCACCTGAGACAGCCACTCCAATAGAAGAACCTTTGGGGGCCCTACATGAGGTAAACCCCATTCAGGCAGCCTCGGATAACCGGCAGGGACACCGACAGGAAGTACACATGGAGGGGAAGAAGGTACAAGGTCTACGAGACTCTGGGGCTACCTTAACACCAGTGGTGTACATACCAGGGTCGCAGGGGTCGCGGCTGCGACCGAGCCCGGCCCACCAGGGGGCCCGGCCGCCCCTGCTACCCGGTAGGTACCCACAGGGCCAGCCTCTTCTCCTGGGGGGCCAGGAGCCGGTCACCTCAGGGCCCCCCCGAGGCTGGCCCTGCTGACCCCGGCGGGCTGGCGGGCTGGCGGGCTGGCTGTCTGGGTGGCCGGCATGCAAGGGAGCACTCTCCCCTGAGTGCTTCCTCTTCCGCTACCTCGCGCACCGCACTGATACCGGAGCCGGAAGATGACGTCATCTTCCGGCTCCGGCATCCCTACGTGGCGTGCGAGGGAGCTAAAGAGGAAGCACTCAGGGGAGAGTGCCCCCTCGCGCACCGGCCACCCAGACAGCCAGCCCGCCCGCCCGCCCAAGAGCCCCAGGAGCCCCAGGAGCCCAGCAGCACCACCACTGGACCCCAGGGAATCCCCCCAGCACTCCAATAGGTAAGGAGGCTGGGGGGATTAAATTTTAAAAAAAACATGTGTTAGTGTGTGTGTGTGTTAGTGTTAGTGTGTTAGAGTGTGTGTGTGTTAGAGTTACATAGTTACATAGTTACATAGTTACATAGCTGAAAAGAGACTTGCGTCCATCAAGTTCAGCCTACCTCACATTTGTTTTTTGCTGTTGATCCAAAAGAAGGCAAAAACCCAGTTTGAAGCACAATTTTGCAACAAGCTAGGAAAAAAAATTCCTTCTTGACCCCAGAATGGCAGTCAGATTTATCCTTGGATCAAGCAGTTATTACCCTACATTGAAAGATTATATCCTTGAATATTCTGTTCTTGCAAGTATGCATCTAGTAGCGTTTGAACTCTGTATGGACTCTGATAAAACCACTTCAGGCAGAGAATTCCACATCCTGATTGTACTTACAGTAAAAAAACCTCTCCTTTGCCTTAGGCGAAATCTTCTTTCTTCCAGTCTAAACGCATGGCCTCGTGTCCTATGTAAAGTCCGGTTTGTGAATAGATTTCCACACAATGGTTTGTATTGGCCCCGAATATATTTGTATAATATTATCATATCCCCTCTCAGGCGACGTTTTTCTAAACTAAATAGGTTTAAATTTGTTAACCTTTCTTCATAGCCGATATGTTCCATTCCTTTTTATTAATTTTGTAGCCCGCCTCTGCACTTTTTCTAGTGCCATAATATCCTTCTTTAGAACAGGTGCCCAAAATTGCACAGCATATTCAATATGGGGTCTTACCAGTGATTTATAAAGAGGCAAAATTATATTCTTGTCCCGAGAATGAATGCCCTTTTTCATGCATGACAATACCTTACTGGCCTTGGCTACTGCTGATTGACATTGCACATTGTTGCATAGTTTGTTGTCTATAACAATTCCAAGTCCTTTTCATGTGTTGTTATCCCTAATTCGCTTCCATTAAGGGTATACGTTGCTTGTGTATTCTTTACGCCGAAGTGCATAACTTTGCATTTTTCAACATTAAATTTCATCTGCCATTTGAGTGCCCAATCCCCCAGTCTATCTAAATCCCTCTGCAGCAAAGTAATATCTTGCTCACATTGTATTATTTTACAAAGTTTTGTGTCATCTGCAAACACTGAAACATGACTTTCAATGCTGTCTTCAAGATCATTTATAAACATGTTAAATAGAAGGGGTCCCAGAACAGACCCCTGAGGGACACCACTTGCCACCTCTGTCCAGCTTGAAAATTTACCATTAATGACAACTCTTTGTACTCTGTTTTTAAGCCAATGTTCTACCCAAGAACAAGCATTTTCATCTAGACCGATTTCCTTGAGTTTGAACACTAATCTATTGTGTGGAACTGTATCAAATGCCTTGGCAAAATCCAAATAGCTCACAGGTCTATAATTTCCAGGCAAGGATTTTGAACCCTTTTTGAATATAGGAACCACATCTGCCTTCCTCCAATCCTCCGGAACACTTCCTGAAAGAAAAGAATCTTGAAAGATTAAAAACAGAGGTTCACTTATTTCTACACTTAGTTCCTTAAGTACACGTGGATGGATACCGTCAGGCCCTGGAGCTTTGTTTATATTAACTTTCTTTAGTTGCTGCAGCACCTTGTCTTGAGTTAACCAATTACAATTATTCTGCAAGTTTTAGTAGCAATCATTTGCACATCTATTGCCATGGGTTCTTCCTTAATATATACGGAGGAGAAAAAGTTATTTAAAATTCCTGCCTTTTCCTGGTCTTCATTAATTAACACCCCTGTTTCAGTTTTTAGTGTACCTACACTTTCATTTTGTTTTTTTTTAGAATTTATGTACTTAAAAATGCTTTGGGGTTGGTTTTGCTCTCTTCAGCTATCATTATTTCATTTTGAAGTTTAGCAAGTCTAATTGCCTTTTTGCACGCATTATTTGCATCCTTATATCTTTTATAAGATGCATCTGATTTGTCCGATTTAAATGCTTTAAATGCCCTTCTCTTAGTTGTAATCTCTTGTTTTACTTCTCTACTAAGCCATGTTGGTTTTAATTTGTTTCTTTTATATTTATTTCCCAACGGTACATACTGAGAAATGTACCTTTGTAATATTTGTGTGTGTGTAAGTGTTAGTGTGTCTGTTACTGAGAGTGTCTGATGTCTGTTAGTGAGTGTGTATTTGTCAGTGAAAGTGTATGTTTTGTAAGTGAGTGTGTATGTCTGTCTGTCGCTGAGTGTGTCTCTGTCAGTAAATGTGTGTGTCTGTTAGCTAGTGTGTATGCGTCTGTTCGTGAGAGTGTGTGTCTTCAGCATTTACCTTTCTCCAGCGCCGGACTTCCTTGGCGCTGGGGATCCCTCCGCCTCTCAGCTCCGAATGCACATGCGCGGCAAGAGGCGCGCGCGCGCATTTAAACCGCCCATAGGAAAGCATTACTCAATGCTTTCCTATGGACGTTCAGTGTCTTCTCACTGTGATTTTCACAGTGAGAATCGCGGAAGTCCTCTAGCGGCTGTCAATGAGACAGCCACCAGAGGCTGGATTAACCCTCAGTGAAACATAGCCGTTTCTCTGAAACAGCTATGTTTTCAGCTGCAGGGTTAAAACTAGAGGGACCTGGCACCCAGACCACTTCATTGAGCTGATGTGATCTGGGTGTCTGTAGTGGTCCTTTAGGTGTGTGTGCAGCATACCAGGTGCCCGCCGCCATGTGTTGCGGCCCCGACCCGCGCCGAGTAAGCGCGCGGGGGGGGGGGCCCACGGATCAATTTTTGCACCGGGGCCACATGGGTCATGTGTACGCCACTGCTTAACGCTAGTCCGAAATCATCTGGTGTCAAAGAACAATCTAACTGGGGACTGCGTCGCTGTACAGGTGGCAGGGGGAGCAATTTACAAAGTTCCCACTGCCAAGGTGCATTTGAATTGGGGAGCGGGGCACGGGAATGTGGAGGTGGGGATGATGCAGGATTTACCCGCTGACGTCATCTTGGGCAACGACCTTGGGGAGCTGACTTCAGCTTTTGTTCCCCAACCCACCATTCAGGAAGCGTACCCAGTTGTGACTCGGCAGCAGGCCCGCACCACAGCTCCATCTAACCACTCTGAGGCTCAGGTAAGCAATGAAGATTCCATGCCCTCTGTCCTGCCCTGGGCGACCCCCCTAGAATTTGGTTCCAAAGTGGCCCAAATCCCTCCCTGCAGATATATAAAGACCGCATAGACAAAGACCAGGCAGGGCTAGAAGGGGAAAGGTACACCTGGGACAAGGGGCTACTGTACTGCCACGCAGAGAAGGTAGTAGCCGGATCTATACCTTGTTGCTGGTTGCTATTATCCAGCTCTGCCATGGATGATGGAGATGATAGCTGATAGCTAGCTCTGCCATGGATGGTGGAGATCATTGCTGATATCGAGCTCTGCCATGGATGGTGGAGATGATTGCTGATATTGTCGCTCTGCCAATGTTAGTGGAGATCATTGCTGATATTGTCACTCCTCCATGAATGATGAAGATGATTGCTGATATCGTCGCACTGTCATGGATGATGGAGATAATTTCTGATGTCAGTTGTAACGGTACCCTCAGCATAAAAGGGTTAAACCGCTGTTTAGTCGATCTTCCCCTTCCAGAGATACAGGCACAGCTACTGCAGAACACCAAACTCCTGAACTGCATACAAGGGAATGCTACAAACTCCCGGACTGCATACAGTAGCACTCCAAACTCCTGAACTGGAACCTCACGAATAGCTGCTAGCAGACGAACAGGAAAAGCACCCAAGCGGCTTACACTCCTGGCAATCAGTCTCTATCAGCATACAGTAAATCCCCCAAAAACGAGACAGAGCTCCATGTTGAGGGTCAAGCAGTAGTCTGGTTTAATGAGGGCTACCTGCCCAGTATTTATGCAGGTCTCCCACCTGGTGGACACTCCCCTAGGGGACCAAATGGGAGACTGTGACAAAGGACAGACATGAACCAATGACAGACACACATAGGTAAAACCTCCCCACAATGCATCCTAACTTCCCTCCCTCTGTCCTGGAGATAATTGGGAAGTAATCCAATTACTTTCCAGGACAGAGGCAAAACTCCATTAACCACATGGCAGTAAAAGACAGTAAAAGACATAAAAATGTATAAAATTACAACTGTTGCACAAAGCATATACATTCTACCTATCCCCAGATAGCTTAGATCTGAGCGCACAAAAGTACCGAATAGCGCTCAGATCCTATGCACACAGTCCAATCGCCGTGGAGTTAAAGTGTTCACAAAGTCTGTTCTCCATACGAAGAGACTCCACGGGATGGCTATTTGGGGTAATGCTGTTCATACGGTTTAAACTACCGAATGAACAGGCATCCGGTTAAATGACCGAATGCAGAAGCAAGAAGGCTGACGGCTCAGCGGCGCAAATAAGTGTCCGTTTTCAGTTCCATGAGTTGGGTGTTGAACACCGCTGTGCGTTCGCGTGTTTAAAATGGCCATGACCTCGTGTTCGGTATACGAATGGCGGCCATCCAGCATTCGTCAATTAAGCTGCGGTTAACCGCAGCTTCTGGGAGGTTAATTGCGACACACTCCAACTCCCAGGTGGTCCAGTCATTCGTGCGTTAGTTCGGTAGATTGAATCTACCGACCGCCGGGCAGAAAGTCACGAATAAGCCTTTTCTGCAGGGGAAAAGAAGGCTTTTAACATGGGGCCATAATCCAAAGGCAACAGGTGAGCAACCAGGCTTCTCCAATGCAATGTGGCGAGATTGGTCTCGTCACATCGGTGCTCTGACTTAAAGTAAATCTGTTTTCTAGGTTGGATGTTAGGCCAACGATCCTTGCAACGGATCCAGCCACCCCCCATACCGCCGTTAGACTCCAGAGAGATGTATATATAGTTCTGTTTACTATTATCATGGTTTAATGCCCGAGGTTTGCTCAAAGGTCGGTATGTGAACAAAACATGCAAAAGTAGGACCGGTCTGGGCAGATTCTTTACACTAACAAAACGAGATGTGATATTCCTCATACACTGACAGAAGGCAGTGAGAATCACAGAGGAAGGTACACGAGAGGGAACACGGCATACAGACGGCGACAGAAGGAGTAAGTGACAGACAGAGATAGACTAGAGGATAGTGAGATATAGAGAGATAGACTGAAAGGAATAGAGATAGGGACACAGACAAATGAGTATAGTGATAGAGAGAGACAGACAGGAGAGAAGAGTGACAGGTAGATAGACAGGGGAGAATAGTGATAGAGAGAGACAGACAGGAGAGGATAGTAAGATATAGAGCGATAGACAGAAAGGAATAGTGATAGAGAGACAGACGGGAGAATAGTGATACAGAGACAGTGATAAAGATAGACAGGGGGAGTGAGTGAGAGACAGACATAGTGAGAGATATAGGTGGGGAATGTTTGGGGTACACTATTGGGGGAAGGACATATTTTGATGTTTTTTGTGATTTCTGCAGAAAATTATGTATCCAGGGAATCCAGTGGCCGTGCAGCCGATGGCTGTCACCCAGACTGTTATGATGGCCCAGGGAGGCGAGTGGAGCACAGGAATCTGTGATTGCTGTGATGACTGCAGTATCTGTAAGTGACCGACCGTAACCCAATTATAGAGCCCTGAACAGGGGCAGATAGTCCTGAGTGGGGGCAGCTAACCCGAAACGCACAGGGGGCAGATAGCCCTGAGCAGGCAGGTAGCAGATAGCACTGGGCAGTAAGGGGCGTATAGTCCTGGGCAGTATGGGGCCTCTGATGCTGGGGGGCTGGGTGGGGTGCTCAACCCAAAAGGAATCTGGTCTGGATTCCAAACTGACATAGTAAAGACAAAAAGGAATTGTGGGTAGACCTGTAACATGCAGTTTTTTGAGAGCAGATATATAATTTGCATTGTGAGTATATACACTTAATTGTTAGTTTTGTCACCTCATTTTTTTTATTTTTTTCAGAATTTTGTTTATTACATTAATTTTGCATTACATATAGTCACAATGCTCTTACAATAGATTATTTAAATACATTTCATCTTATTTAGCACTAGCACTATTTAATTTGGCTCCCACTTTGGAATTAGTGTAAGACCCACTGATATTGGGGTACTGTGAAGTAGTGGTGGGCTTAGCACAGTATGGCTGTATGGTGGGACTGAGACCCCATAGTGGTAGGCTTATAAAATGTAACAATGCATTTTTATATCTGTTCCTTAATCCGTATTCTGTATGTCTTACTGTGTGTCTCTCAATATGTCTGTCTGTCTTAAGGGGTAGATATCCTATTATCCCTATATGCAACTACATAGATAAACGCATGACCTCCACCCTCCTTACCATTATCCTAAAAATCTCCCAAATATAGCAAGGAGACACAGACAACAGATTGGAAGGAAAACCATTGCTGGTTGCTTTAATAAACGATAATTAAAAGGCCTCCAATGCTTACCGACAAATAAATAACATTGTGACAGAACCATCTGTCTATTTATTGCGGTGGATTCGTCTGTTTCTGCCCCGTTCGTGTAAATGGCTGTTTCCTATAGCCCAGCCATACGAATGACTGTTTTTCCCGAACAAAACTACCGAACGGATGGCCACCCAGGAGAGAAGTGTGCTGCTGGTTAACCTATTGATCCCAATTAGAACGTTGTGGTTAACCGCAGACACTTCTCAATTAAACCGAATTCAGGGTGGTCGTCGTTCGTATGTCGACCATGAGGCAGCGGCCATTTTAAACCACGCGAAAGCCCAGCGGTGTTCAGCTCTATTTTCATGGAACTAAAAACGGACACTTTTTCTGCCGAACACCGCTGAAACAACGGAACACCTGGCTGCCTCCACGAAAGCGTACGAACACCGGCCGTTCGGGAGTTTTGCAACACACGAAAGGACTTAACCCAGATAGCCTTCCCATGGAGTCAATCGCATACCGAAAGACTGTAAGAACTTTGACTCCATGGCGATTGAATTGTGTGTGTGGGATCTGAGCGCTATTCGCCAATAATATGCACTCAGATCCAAGCTATCTGGGGATATGTGTTGCGAATGGGAAATGTTCGGTTATTTTAAAGTTATATATTTTTATGTATTTTCTAGTATTATATTTAAGATGGCGATTGTCTTTGTCCTGGAGATAATTGAATTACTTCTCAATTATCTCCAGGGCAGAGGGGAGGAAACCATAGTGCATTGTGGGTAAAAGCTGTGACTGTACGTCTGGAATGTCCCCATGTCTATCTGTCATTACAGTCTCCCATTTGGTCCCCTAAGAGAGTGTCCACCAAGTGGGAGACCTGCATAAATACGGGCAGGTAGCCCACAGTAAAGCCAGATCCTGTTTGACCATCAATGCGGAGCTTCTGTCTCGTTATTGGGGGGATTTATTATTTGCGTTTAGAGACTGCTGATTGGAACCGAAAGCCGCTTGGTGGATATAGTTGTTCGGCGGCTAGCAGCAGTTCGTGGAGTTCCGTTCGGGAGGTTGGAGCCTTTCATGGATCCCGGTCGGGAGATTACCGCTTCCCCTGGTTATGGTTCGTGTATTGTAATTGATGCGAACGGAGTTATTGGTCTTGCGAAAGGGGAAGGTGAACTAAACGGCGGTTTCTCTTAAAGACACCCGGGGTGTCTTAACAAACATTATTTTAGAATAACTGTTGACTAGGGTGGTGGCACTGAGGCCCTAATTATTTGTTTCAGATCACAAGAGGATGCGGCTCCCACCTAGTCCTGCAGCCCCAGTGCTTCCGCCCAAGCAGAGACATAACGTACCGCAGAGGAGATCTACAGCCCAACACCTCACATAGAGTCTCTGGAAGGGCCCCCCACACCTCCTAATAACATGAGGGTGAAATAACCCAACAGAAACTTGCCAGCACTCCCGTCCTCCATCTCCGCATCACCCTTGAGCCGCACACTCTCATGGGAGAGGGAAATAGAACAAACTCTCGCTCAGCAGAGCAGGGGCATTGCCAGGCTGACTAACCAACAGCTACCACAGGTGAGTCGAAAACTAAACTGGGTAGAGTGGTGAGCTTGACTAGCAGGCCTCGCACCAGGCAACTAACCACTTCGACTAAGGAGAGGCGAAACTCAGTGCTGTCTCCACAAGGAAGTCCTCTGCCGAAAAATCCAGCGTGGGAAAACCTGCAGAGCATAACGCCAAATAAAGAGGCACCTCCCCCCTAACACACAAAGTATCTACCCAGTTGCACTCCCCTCCTAGGAGACAATCCTACTGTCCCACTAGGGTCCCTCCACTCCCAGTCTTTCAATCTCTTCCTGTTTCTTTCTCTGTCTGTCTCTCTCAATCTCTTCTTTTCTATCTGTCTCTATATCTCTTCCAGTCTGTTTCTCAATCTCTGTCTGTCTCTCTCAATCTCTTCCTGTTTGTCTCTCAATCTCTTCATTTCTGTCTGTCTCTCTCAATCTCTTCCTGTCTATCTCTCAATCTCTTCATTTCTGTCTGTCTCAGTCTCTGTCTGTCTGTCTGTCTGTCTGTCTGTCTGTGTTTGTCTTGATCATTTTCTTTCTCTGTCCTTCTCTTTCACTTTCCCTTCCCATGGGTCTGTTTTCTAATTTCTTATTTTTTGTCTTCTTTCTTGTCCCTCTCTTTCCTAATCTCTCCCTTCTGTGTCTCTCCATTCTAAATAGTTTCTTCTTTATGGTATCTCTCTCTCAGTCTCTTCATTCTGACCAGAGGTATGTCTGTTGCCAAATCCCATTATTTAGGGAATGAGTTTTGTGTTAGTCTGTGTAAGGGTTTATATAGAAGTGATATAATATGAGGATCTCAGAGTCAATATATGGGGTAATAAAGTCAATACATGGCGCTTGCTGAAAGAGCCAGTGTATGGGGTGATAGAGTCAATAAATGGCGCTAGATGATAGATTCAATACATGGCTCTCGGTAATAAAGTCCACATATGGCGCTAAGTGACCCAGTCAACTTATAGTGCTCGTTGATAGTGTCAATATATGGGGTAATAGAGTCAATACATGGCGTTGGGTGATAGATTCAATACATGGTTCTCGTTGATAGAGTCAATATTACATAGTTACATAGCTGAAAAGAGACTTGCGTCCATCAAGTTCAGCCTTCCTCACATATGTTTTTGCTGTTGATCCAAAAGAAGGCAAAAAGAACAGTCTGAGGCGCTTCCAATTTTGCAACAAACTAGGAAAAAAATTCCTACTTGACCCCAAAATAGCAGTCAGATGTCTCCTTGGATCAAACAGCTATTACCCCACTAATTAGAAATGATATACCTGTATGTTATGTTTTTGGAAGTATTTATCCAATTGCTGTTTAACCCGGCTAGAAGTCCAGAGAATTTAATTTGCTAGCACTGTATTTAACCCTGTAACTTTCCAAGACACCCTAAAACCTGTACATGGAGGGTACTGTTTTACTCGATAGACTTCGCTGAACACAAATATTAGTGTTTCAAAACAGTAAAATACATCACAGCGATGATATTGTCAGTGAAAGTGAAGTTTTTTGCATTTTTCACAAACAAACGGCACTTTCACTGACGCTATTATTGTTGTGATATGTTTTACTGTTTTGAAACACTTATATTTGTGTTCAGCGAAGTCTCCCGAGTATAAAGGTTTTATAGTGTTTTTGAAGGTTACAGGGTAAAATTAAAGGCTGTTTTTTCACATTTAAACTTGCTAAACTGGTTGCCTTTGAGAGCGTATGGTAGCCCATGAATGAGAATTACCCCCTGGGCCACCATTTGCAAAAGAAGACAACCCAAAGTATTACAAATTGGGTATGTTCAGTCTTGTTTAGTAACCATTTAGTCACAAACACTGGCAAAAGTTAGTGTTCATAATTGTTTTTTGAATTTTTAACACACAAACAAATATAAATGCTAACTTTGTCCAGCGTATTTGACTAAGTAACTACTAATAAAGACCGGACATACCCCATATTGAATAAAAAATATATACATGTGAAAGGTTATTCAGGGATTCCTGACAGATATCAGTGTTACAATGTAACTTGTGTTAATTTTGAAAAAAAAAAAATGGTTTGGAAATAGCAAAGTGCTACTTGTACTTATAGCCCTATAACTTTCCAAAAAAAGCTAAGAACATGTTAACATTGAGTATTTCTAAACTCTGGACAAAATGTAGAAACTATTTAGAATGGTTTTTTTTTGGCGGTTGTAGATGCGTAACAGATTTTGGCGGTCAAAGTCAGAAAAAAGTTTTTTGTTTTTTTATTCATCATATTTTACATTTATTTTAATAGTAAATTATATGATATGATGAAAATAATAGTATCATTAGAAAGATCATTTAATGTCAAGAGAACCAGTATTTTGAATGTGTGGCTACAGTAAATGAGTTAGAGGAAAATTACAGCTAAACACAAACACAAACACACCGCAGAAATGTAAAAAGAGTCATTGTCCTTAACGGTAAGAAAAGTGAAAAGCAGTCTGGTCACTATGGGGTTAAACCTCGATATGGACTCTGATAAAACCACCTCTTCAGGCAGAGAATTCCACATAGATAAAAGTAGGTACAAAAACCTACACGTACCAGGAGATCCCTAACCAGATTTGATAAATAATACAAATGTTACACACAGATAAGACAGTGGATATAAAGGCACATAAAAACACAAATTAAGGTTACAGTGCTTGTAGTGTAAAGTGCAATATGCATTCGTCCACTAGGTGGCAACCTTGTATCAGTACTATCCTCACCTAAGAGGTGGGAAGGTTGACTAAATATTGCGTTACCGGCAGCATGTATGTCCTTTGAAACCAAAAAAAGATGTATATAGATAGTCAATGGGAACTCTCACAAAAGATAAATAAATAGTCAAAGAAAATATAATGATAAAAACCAACTAGCAGTCTCTGGATATCAAAGTTCTTATAAAGCAGAAAAAATAGATACAATATCCCAGCCAACACGATGTGTTACTGTCAAAAGAAGCTGACAGCAGCACGTATGTGTCAAGTGGTACATACAATCTAACCAATAATGGTATAAATTGGTAACAGCAGGAACATCAGATTATTGCAGAATACCATTTGTAGCAGAATTACTCATCGACCACCATAACAGGTAAATGGTAATATGATTTCCTTGATGGTCTTTAGATAGTGATAAAAGCTGACAATGTTCTTCGGTTAAAATGTTCTCATTTATTAAGAATAAAGGATAAAATACACTCACAGAGATGAAGTGTAGTAAGGCAGCAATTGAGTCTTGTGGGATCAGCAGAAAAAGGTGAATAGTTGAGCGGGCTATGGAATATCTTTCACCGGGCGATGAGATGATATCGCTGTGCTGGGAGAGATGGAGTACTCCTCGCATGCGTTCCACTTATTGCACCCGATCTGCGTTCCACGATTATTCGGTAGATGTAGCTGAATCGATATACGGCAAATGCCAAAAAGCCTATCGCGTTTTGTGACAGTCCAAAGTCACTTCTTCAGAGACTAGATTATCCTCTGAAGAAGTGACTACAGCTTCAGCTACAGCTACCAAGTAAAAAAAACTGTAAAAAAAAACTTTCCTTTTGCCTTAGATAAAATCTCCTTTCTTCAAGGCTAAATGTCTGACCTTGTGTGCTATGTATAGCCCTGTTTATGAATAGATTTCCAGATAAAGGTTTGTACTGGCCCCTAACATATTTGTATAGTGTTATCATATCCCCTCTGAGGCACCGTTTTTCCAGACTAAACAGATTTAAATTTTTTAACCTTTCTTTGTAACTAAAATGCTCCATTCCTTTTATCAATTTTGTAGCTCGTCTCTGCACTTTTTCTAGTGCCATGATATCCTTCTTTAGAACAGGTGCCCAGAATTGCACAGCATATTCAAGGTGTGGTCTTACCAGCGATTTATAAAGAGGCAAAATTACATTTTCATCCCAAGAATGTATGCCCCTATTTATACATGACAAAACCTTACTGGCCTTAGCAACGGCAGATTGACATTGCATATTGCTGCCTGATTTGTTATCTATAACAATTCCCAAATCCTTCTCGTGTGTGGTTATCCCTAGTTCACTACCATTTAGGGTGTAACTTGCTTGTGCATTCTTAACCCCGAAGTGCATAACTTTGCATTTCTCTATGTTAAATTTCATCTGCCATTTTAGTGCCCAGTCCCCCAATCTATCCAAATCCCTCTGCAGCAAAGCAATATCCTGCTCACATTTTATTACTTTACAAAGTTTTGTGTCGTCTGCAAACACTGATACATGGCTTTCAATGCCTATTTCAAGATCATTTATAAATATGTTAAATAGAAGCGATCCCAAAACAGAACCCTGAGGGACACCACTTACCACTTTTGTCCAGCCTGAAAATGTACTATTAATGACAACTCTTTGTACTCTATCCTTAAGCCAATGTTCTACCCAAGAACAAGAATATTCATCTAGACCAATTTCTTTTAGTTTGAAGACTAACCTATTGTGAGGAACTGTATCAAATGCCTTGGCAAACTCCAAGTAGATCACACCCACTGCAACACCCTGATCTATACTTCTATTTACTTCTTCGTAGAATGCAATTAGATTAGTTTGACATGACCTATGTTTCACAAAAAAACATGCTGATTATTGCTAATAACAAAGTTCTTCCCAATGAATTCCTGAATATTATCCCTTAATAGCCCTTCAAATATTTTCCCAGTTACAGAAGTTAAGCTCCCAGGTCTATAATTTCCAAGCAAAGATTTTGAACCCTTTTTAAATATAGGAACATCTGCCTTCCTCCAATCCTCCGGTACAATACCTGAAACAAAAGAATCTTGAAAAATTAAATACAGAGGTTCATTTATTTCCCCACTTAGCTCCTTAAGTACTCGTGGGTGAATACCGTCAGGCCCCGGAGCTTTATTTACATTAATTTTCTTTAATAGCTGTAGCACCTTGTCTCGAGTTATCCAATCACAAGTTATCTGCAAGTTTTTTGCAGAAATCATTTGCATATCTCTTGCCATAGGATCCTCATTAATATATACTGAAGAAAAATAGTTATTTAAAATTTCTGCTTTTTCCTGGTCTTCATTAGCTAACAAACCCATCTCTGTTTCCAGTGTACCTACACTTTCATTTTTTGTTTTTTTAGAATTGATGTACTTGAAAAAGAAATTTGGGGTTGGTTTTGCGTTCTTTGGCTATCAATTTCTCATTTTCTAGTTTAGCACTTTAATTGCCTCTTTGCAAGTATTGTTGGTTTCCTTATTTCTTATAAGGAAGCCAATAATGCTCTCATTTGTCTGATTTAAAATCTTTAAATGCCCCTTTTCTTATTTTTAATCTCTTGTTTTACTTCTCTACTAAGCCACATTGGTTTTAATTATTTTATATTTATTACCCAATGGTACTTACTGAGAAATGTACCTTTCTAATATTTGTTTGAATAGTTTCCATTTATCCTCAGTGTTTTTATCACTAAGGAGTTTATGCCAGTCGATATGTTGTAGAGCTGCCCTAATCTTATTAAAATTGGCTTTTTTAAAATTATACATTTTAGTATACCCCAAGTGCTTTTGCTTTTTTGAGTTTATTTCAAAGATTACCATCATGTGATCACTATTTCCCAAATGCTCCCCTACTTGAATGTTGGTTAAAAGATCAACATTGTTTGTTATAACAAGATCCAGACAAGCATCCTTTCTAGCTGGTGCTTGTACCAGTTGTGACATAAAGGTGTCATTTAACACATTCAAAAACCTGATTCCCCTTGCTGAAGTACTAGTTACTCTATCCCAATTTATGTCTGGATAATTAAACTCTCCAATAATTAACGTGCTACCCCGATTTGCAGCTTTCCCAATTTGCTCTAACAGCTGTTCTTCCTCAATAATATTAACATTAGGTGGTTTATAACATATCCCAACCAATAACTGATTTCCCTTTGTTTGCCCCAAGCAGATATCTACCCATAAAGCTTCCACATTTTCCTCGTCACACTCCACATGCCTAAGATTTAACATAGAGAGATACACAGACACACATGTAGATACACATATACACACTGACACACCTACATACACTGATGCACAGATACACTCTCTGACAAACATGTAGATAAACAAGAACACTAACACACAAACAAACACACTGACATACACGCAGGGCCGGACTGGGACCTAAAATCAGCCCTGGAAAAAAATTCTATACCAGCCCAATAATGCTTCGCGCCAGCATAGTGTGCTGATATAGAGGGTGAAAAAATAACTTGAAATTGAAAACTCTTACTCCAACGAAGGAACGCATATAGGGCTTCAAAATAAACAAAAGAGCGCCTTTATTTTAAGTAGACGTACATTTGCATGTAATGTTTCAGTACAACTACTTTGGCCTATTAAGGACATTTTAGTAATGGTACTGAAATGCTGAATGTCTGCAGTTGCACAACTAAAAAATGAAGTGATCTTGTTTATTTTGAAGTTCTATGGGTGCGCTCTTCACTTTGAATATGTTATTGTGCATGAGTATGCAACTAGCAACAAGACAGGGCCAATACGTGCTCATTATATATAATGACATATTTAATGACATTTATGTGTGTATTATGCATAAATAAATGTATATTACGATATGTGTAAATATTATAGGCATAATTATATGTTACTAATACACACATCAATATACATGCATATATATATATATATATATATATATATGTGTGTGTATTACTGTCAGGATCACATCAATTTATGTCTATTACCTTTACCTCGTTTAGTGTATCTTGTCTCCAATTGTCTCCTTTTTTTCTCTTACAGCGACCCTTGTGCATCTTTTACTTCATCCCAGTCCCTGTGTGTTTCTTTTTACCCTTCTCCAGCCTCTGTATTTCTCTTTCCCCCAGCCCCTTTTGTGTTGTTCTTAGCCCCAGCCACTTTGTCTCTTTCTCCCCTTCCAAATCTCATCTGTGTGTCTCTTTCTAACTCCAGACTCCGTGTGCCTCTTTCTCTTCTCCCAGTCACTCTGTCTCTTTTTCCTCAGCCCAGCGTTGCCTCCCACAAATCTTGTGTCACTTTGTTCCCCTTCCCTACTGCATGTCTCTTTGTCCCCCCAACAAACCTTCCGTGTGTCTCTCTTCCCCAACTCCTCCCTGTGTCTCTCTCTTACCCCTCTGTCTCTGTGTCCCCCCTTCTCCTGTGTCTCTCTATTACCCCTCTCTTTGTCCCCCCAACCTCCTATTACCCCTCTGTCTCTTTGTCCCCCCTTCCCTGGTGTCTCTCTATTACCCCTCTATTTGTCCCCCCCTTCCCCTCTATTTGTCTCCCCCCATTCCCCTCTATTTGTCCCCCCCTTCCCCTCTATTTGTCTCCCCCTTCCCCTCTTTGTCTCCCTCTTCCCCTCTATTTGTCCCCCCCATTCCCCTCTTTGTCTCCCTCCTTCCCCTGTATTTGTCCCCCCATTCCCCTCTTTGTCTCCCTCCTTCCCCTCTATTTGTCTCCCCCCCTTTCCCTCTATTTGTCCCCGTCCTTCCTCCATTTACTCTTCCTCTTGTCTCCCCTTTTCCCCTATTTGTCCCCCTTCCCCTATTTGTCCCCCTTCCCTCTTGTCCCCTTCCCTCTTTTGTCCCCTATTTCCCCAATTCCCTCTATTTGTCCCCCTTCCCTCTTGTCCCCCCTTCCTCTATTTGTCCCTCTTCCCCTTTTGTCCCCCTTCCCTCTATTTCCCCATTCTCTTTGTCTCCCTCCTTCCCCTCTATTTGTCTCCCCCCATCCCTCTTTTTGTCTCCCCCCACCCCTTCCCCTTCTGTGTGCCTGCTTACCTTGTCACAGGAGGACTGAGGGAGGGGGCGGAGCTAGCTAGTAGCTACCATGCTCCCTCGCGGTTTCCATAATTCCCAGCATCTACACATCATACAGTAATCCCTACTCTATGATGTGTAGATGCTGGGAATTCTGGGAACCGCGAGGGAGCATGGTAGCAACTAGCTAGCTCCACCCCCTCCCTCAGACCTCCTGTGCTGACAGCCGCATGGCTGTCAGTATCAGTGAGTGTGCCGCTGGATCGCTTAGGCGGCCGCCCGGCACACTCACTGATCCTGACAGCAGCATAGCTGTCAGCACAGGAGATGGGGCCGCCGGCCGCAAGGTGAGTATTCACCTCAGAGTGTGCCGCCGGACCGGCCACCCGGCGGCACCGACATGCGGCCGGCGGCCGCGATATTATTAAAGTAAAGGGAGCAGGGCTCCCTCTCTCTCTCTCTCCGGCCCCCCAGGTGCCGCGGCCCACCGGGAAATTTCCCGGTATCCCGGTGGGCCAGTCCGGCCCTGCATACACGCAGATACACACAATAACATACAGATACTTATACAGACCCACATGTAGATACACAGATACACACAGATACCGACACTGACACATATACAGATACACAGACACACATGCAGCTAAACACATACACAGAATTATACACATTCAAATACACAGAATAACACTTACACAGATACAAACACATACACACATGCAGATACACAGACACGCATACAGATACACATTGACACACATGCAGATACAAAGACATGCAGACACACATACAAACATACCCACAGATACACATACAAACATATACACATATAGACATACACATATACAAACAGACACACAGATATACATTATTATTATTATGATATTTATAGAGCGCCGTCAAATTCAGCAGCGCTTTACAATGGGTGGACGAACAGACATGTAGTTGTAACCAAGTTGGACACACAGGAACAGAGGGGTTGAGGGCCCTGCTCAATGAGCTTACATGCTAGAGGGAGTGGGGTAAAATGACACAAAAAGGTAAGGATTGTATTAGACTAATGACAGTTACAGAAGAGGAATCAGTCAGGAGCTATTAACAGTTTAATGGATACGCTTTTATGAAGAAGTGGGTTTTTAACGATTTTTTGAAGGAGTGGAGACTGGGTGAGCATCTAATGGAGGAGGGAAGCGAGTTCCACAGGAACGGTGCAGCCCTCGAGAAATCTTGAAGGCGAGCATCAGAGGTGGGAGTACGGACAGAAGATAGACGTAAGTCTTCAGCAGATCGTAAGGGCCTACACGGGACATACTTGTGTATAAGGGAGGATAGATAGATGGGAGCAGCATTATGTAGAGATTTGAAAGCAAGAACCAGAATTCATTATGGACTGTAACGGAGCACGTAAGACCACTGAGAAGCGGATTACAGTAGTCAAGGTGAGAAAGAACAGTGGAATGGACCATAGTCGCATCTGGCGTTAAGTAGGGGCGGATGCGCGCAATGTTTTTGAGATGGAAATGACAGGATTTGGTGATAGATTGAACATGAGGCTTGAAGGAGAGGTCGGAGTCAAAGAGAACACCTAGGCAGCGAGCCTGCGTGGTGGATCTGATTGTAGCACCGTTGACTTGGAGGGAGACAGACACAGGAGTAACAACACTTGAGGGAGGAAAGACCAGAATTTCAGTTTTGGTCAAGTTTAGTTTAAGGAAGTGGGCAGCCATCAAGTTAGAAAAAGCAGAGAGGCAGTCAGACACATATTAACAAAGACACACAGAAACACATACTGATACACAGGGTCACATAGAGACACATGCAGATACAGAAACATACACACACACACACATACAAACAGATACACATACAAACAGACACACACATATATACAGATACACACATACATACAAACAGACACACACATACATACCGACAAACACATATATAAAGACAGACACATACATACATACATACAGATGCACACATACATACAGATACATACAAACAGACACATACATACAAACAGACACATACATACATGGATACAGACACATACATGGATACAGACACATACATACAGATACATACATACATACAGACACAAACGGACAGACACATACAGACAGACACATAAATACATACACATACATACAGATAAAGACAGACATATACAGACACATACATACAAACAGATACATACATGTAAACAGACACATACATACATATATTTTTTTATGTGTTTCCTGCCTTTGGAGTGCAGGAGGCTGGCTCAGGCTGATGGGAGTCAGAGCTCCCACTCTGAATCCCTCCTTTTCTTCTCTTCCTCTTCCCGTGCGGCGCTCGGTGAATGCTGGGAAGAAGTGACCGGCTGTCCACATTGCACGGCTGTCCACACAGCTGCCCCTTTTGCCCCATGTTAAGGAGAGCCCTGAGTATGACTCCAGCGTATAAAATAAAGCAGAGCGGGTCTAATAGTGCAATATGTTAAAATATATACGGTGCACAAAAGCAAAGTATCCTACTTACACTTTGGAGAGCAATAAACTTGCTCTGGTGGTATAATCCCCACCCGAGGATGTGCAGGAACCAGGATAGTTGTTTAGCAGCAAAACAACAAATTGGATATGATGTTGTAGACAATGAATTTTATTTATAAAAAATAATAGTAGAAATAAGTAATATTACAAGTAAAAACAACACAAGAATAAAATATATAGATATAAAGAACTTCTCTAAGGTCAAACTTTACGCATTTCTCCCAGCAGGGCTTCCTCAGAAGTGTAGAGTGTGAATGTAACGGCACCCTCAGCATAAAAGGGTTAAACCACCGTTTAGTAGATCTTCCCTTCCAGAGACACAGGCACAGCTACTGCAGAACACCAATCCACCAAACCGGAGAAGCATATGAATGCCGTAAACAGCTGAATCAGAACCACACGAATGCTGTAAACAGCCGAATAGGAAAAAACATACAAATAGGTTTACACTCCTAGCAGTCAAACTGGAACAGCATACAGTAAATCCCCCCAAGAACGAGACAAAGCTCCGTGTTGAGGGTCAAGCAGTGAACAGACAGAGCTGTGGGTTTATTGTTCTTATATACACATTAGTACCACCCACAGGGTTTTGGAAAACAACCAATAAACACGAACAATACACTCAGACACTCCCACACAAAATCCTCCCCTCTGCCTGTGATACAATTACCTTACACAATGGGTAATGTAATTATCGCAGGCAGATAAATACAGTTTTTCCACATTATTCATAACTTTAAGTAAGTAATCCAATTGTAGCGGAACGCCAATATTAAATCCACGAATTCCACTGGTTCAGGAAATAATCCACAGTCAAGCGCTGAAACAACAAGGCAATATCCCCAACCTCCCAGTAACCGGACGAAACACAGTTCTGAGAGTCAACTGAAATCCTTTAATTCTGCTGCACAATTTATACAAGTCCTCATGCAAGGGGTTTCCTGAGTCCCTTCCCAGGGGCACTCCCAGAGGGGACTATATGGGGGACTTACATTACAAGGCATTTCTCCCATCAGGCACTGCTGCACGAGAGGGATCCTCCCACTGGAATATACCGTTAAGTGGATTATCCCTCCGTGCAGCAGAACTTACAATTCGTATAAAAATGTATAACTTTATGAATATGCAGTCTATTTAAACGAATGGACGTTCGGTAGATAGCTGGAGTCTGAGCGCATCATTCGTGAGATTACCGCTCAGATCCCAGCTAAAATAACCGAACGCCGCACGAAAAACACATTCATTACAAAACATATTAAAAGAACCAATTGCCTTCCAGGGAATAAAATACCGAACGGCCTGAAACTCCCGAACGTCCTGGAGGCTCAGCGGTGTTCGTGCCGTCGAGTAGCCGTTTTTAGTACCATGCGCTCGACGACCTAGCACCGCTGAGGGAACAAAGGATCCAAGATGGCCGACCGCCGCATGGTCGGTAGTCGAACGACGGCCACCCAGGAGAGCCTCTAATTACCGATTGCAACATTGTTGCAATCGGTTAACCAGCGCCACACGCCTCTAAGTGTGTGGGCTATTAGGGGTAGTGTTTTCGGTTCACGAACGGCCTTCCAAAGTGCCGTTCGTGAAACGAAAGGAAAACCCCATACAAACCGCTATCTGCATTCGGCGGATAGCAAATACATGCAATCCAATACATTACAGTCAGCATACAATACATGGAGTAAAACACATATCTCCCCAGACATATAGGCAACCCTTAAAGGTATAGTCTCTGGTTATAGTCCAAGTGGCTAGGTTTGCCACACCAATTATCTCCAAGGACAGAGGCAAAACTCCATTGAACACATGGCAGCAAAAGACAATAAAATACATAAAAATATATAACTGTGCAGCTATTGCATAAAACAGGTACATTCAACATATCCCTAGATAGCTCAGATCTGAGCGCACATTATTACTGAATGGTGCTCAAAGCACACACATACAGTTCAATTGCCATGGAGCCAAAGTCTTTCATTATACGAATGGGCTCCATGTCATAGCTATCTGGGGTATCACCGATCAAACAGGGCCAGCACCGAATGACCCTGCTTTCGTGTCTCCGCAGGGGAAAATCAAGCGTTTCAACATGGGGCCATAGTCTAAAGGCAGCAGGCGGGCAACCAGGCTCCTCCAATGCACAGTGGCGAGATTGGTCTCATCACAGTGAAGTACTGGGATAAATGCGTAAAGTGTGAGCTTAGAGAAGGAAAAAAAAACCTTCCTCTATCTATTTTTTCCCAAACTTTTACTTCCAATCTCTCTCTCTCCCCTAATCGCTTCCTTACCATATCTCTCCTATTCTGTCATACATACAGATACTATTAAGTATCTCTCATTCCCTATCTCTCTATCCAATATCCCCTTTCCCCAAACTTTTCCTTTCTCTTTTTATTTGTTCTAACCTTTCCTCCCCGTCTCTCTCTTTCCTAATATCTTCCTTCCGCTATCTCTCTATCCTAATCTATCTTTCTTTCTGTATCTCCCTTTCCCAACCTTTTTTTTGTAGAGTCTCACTCTGTGAATGTCTTCCTTCCCATTTTAGGCTGTTTAGCATTCTGGTGCTTCCCCTGCTTCCAGTGTAAGACGTCTGATGATTTTGGGGAGTGTTTGTGTCTTCCTCTATTGGAGGCTGGATGCCTTGGATACACTGGGATTAGCGGTTCCACTCCTTGTATCTCTCTGTCTATGCGAGCAGCAGCCCGTGAAAGATACCGGATTCATGTAAGTTCATAAAAAGCTTCCAAGGGCTGTTTTCTGCCATGGTGTGGGCTGTATGTAGCCACTAAATAATTAAACCAACATCACAGAGTAGGGCAGTGCTTTCCAAACCAGTCCGCAAGGCACGCTGACCAGTCCAGGATTTAGGGATTACCCAGTTGTGTCAAGATGTTTTTAGAACAAAAAAACAAAACAAAAACCGTGACACAACTGGGTAATCCCTACATCCTGGACTGGAAGGTGTACCTTGAGGACTGGTTTGTAAACCACTTGAGTAGTGGGATTTATTATACATTTTATAATATTTTATATAAAGGATAATAAAGGTAGTTGGCCTTAAGGAACGCCTAAACCTACTGGTACACATAGGATTGGTTCCATTTTCATAGTAATTCAATTATCCTGCAGTGTTCCTCATTTGACAGAGAAACAAAATTCTCATTTAGTAATCAGCCAGTCTAATAGCAACTACTACTGGAGAATTAAGGGAGGGCTCCGGGTGCATATCGGACCCTAATTGCAGACACTAATGCACTGCAGATACCTGGTTTTAGCCAGACATTAGTAGTTACGGTACGTGACATTATGTCCAAAACCAGATATAATTATTACATCCCACCGGAAGCTCAGTAATCTGTAATTGTGCTGAGGTATTGTTGCCAGCCCCTGGGACTTGGTATAGGGGATATCCGCTTTAAGTGAAAGTGTGGTCTGCGGCTCAGTAATCTGTAATTCTCAGTAATCTGTAATTGTGCTAAGGTATTGTTGCCAGCCCCTGTAGGACTTGGAATAGGGGATATCCGCCTTAAGTGAAAGTGTGGTCTGCAGCTCAGTAATCGGTAATTGTGCCAAGGTATTGTTGCCAGCCCCTGTAGGACTTGGAATAGGGGATATCCACTTTAAGTGAAAGTGTGGTCTGCAGCTCAGTAATCGGTAATTGTGCCGAGGTATTGTTGCCAGCCCCTGTAGGATTTGGTATAGGGATATCCACTTTAAGTGAAAGTGTGGTTTGCAGCTCAGTAATTGGTAATTGTGCCAAGGTATTGTTGCCAGCCTCTGTAGGACTTGGAATAGGGGATATCCGCTTTAAGTAAAAGTGTGGTCTGTTTATAACTCATGAAGAGTCAGGCAAGGTGTAATTGTATCAATGTGTTAATTCATGTGCTGTTCTGATATACCCTTCTCTTGCTGTCCCTGTAGGGATCGATTTGTAACGACTGCTGTTTGGTGTGCTGGTGCTATCAGTGCTCATGGTGCCAGATTGCCCGTGAAATTAAAAAGCGCAAACAGCCCTTCACCCTGGTAACAGCACAGACTACGCCCGTGGGGATGCCAGCCTATAATCCGCAGGTCAACCAGTTCAATATCAATCTCCCCAATCGCCCTCAATAATAATCACATGGTGTACCCCTCGTTACCCGTGTAAACCCACAAACCCAGGTATGGGAAGGTCATCCTGCACTTCTAATAAAATAAAAAATGTAACATTAATGATAGATCATTTGTAACGGCATAATGTGTATGGAATAAAATAAGCAAAATCATTGTGGCTACATACTTAGTTATTGTGGGTGTGTGTGCTTATATGTATGTATATATCTGTACAATGTACGTGTGGTTACATGTATGTATATATCTGTACAATGTGCGTGTGGTTACATGTATGTATATATCTGTACAATGTGCGTGTGGTTTATGTATGTATATATCTGTACAATGTACGTGTGGTTACATGTATGCATATATCTGTACAATGTACGTGTGGTTACATGTATGCATATATCTGTACAATGTGCGTGTGGTTATATGTATGTATATATCTGTACAATGTACGTGTGGTTACATGTATGTATATATCTGTACAATGTGCATGTGGTTACATGTATGCATATATCTGTACAATGTGCGTGTGGTTACATGTATGTATATATCTGTACAATGTGCGTGTGGTTATATGTATGTATATATCTGTACAATGTACGTGTGGTTACATATGTATGTATATATCTGTACAATGTACGTGTGGTTACATGTATGTATATATCTGTACAATGTGCATGTGGTTACATGTATGCATATATCTGTACAATGTGCGTGTGGTTACATGTATGTATAAATCTGTACAATGTACGTGTGGTTACATATATGTATATATTTGTGCAATGTGTGTGTGGTTACATGTATGTATATAACTGTGCAATGTGTGTGTGTTTACATGTATGCATAGAATTGTACAATGTGCATGTGGTTACATGTATGTATATATCTGTACAATGTACGTGTGGTTACATGTATGCATATATCTGTACAATGTGCGTGTGGTTATATGTATGTATATATCTGTACAATGTACGTGTGGTTACATGTATGTATATATCTGTACAATGTGCATGTGGTTACATGTATGCATATATCTGTACATATCTGTACAATGCGTGTGGTTACATGTATGTATATATCTGTACAATGGTTACATGTATATATATCTGTACAATGGTTACATGTGTGGTTACATATATGTATATATTTGTGCAATGTGTGTGTGGTTACATGTATGTATATATCTGTACAATGTGTGTGTGGTTATATGTGTAACGGATCACCTGGCACCCCGACTGGGTACCTCCGTTGAAGGATGCTCCTAGCGCTTCCTGAGGACTCCAAGCACTGCGGCAGACACCACAACCACCGAACCGGAGAAGCATATGAATCCTCTCAAGCATATGAATGCTGTAGACAGTTGAATAGGAACCATACGAATAGGTTTACTCTCCTAGCAGTCAAACTGGAACAGCATACAATGAATCCTTCCCCCAATAATGAGATGACACTTCACTTTGAGGGTTAAAACAGGAACTCCCTGTACTGTCACATACAGTCTCTTTTATTCCCAATCCACAAACATAGTACAGCCCACAGAGCGTTACAAAACATCCAATCAATCCGTACAATACACCCAGACACTCCCACACAAAATCCTCCCCTCTGGCTGTGATATGATTACTGAACACAATGGGTAATCTAATTATCACAGCCAGAGAAATACAGTTTCATAAAACACATCACAGGGACCCCAAAACATGCAATAACCCCATAAAAATATATCCTTGGAACTGGGGGATCTGGGTGAACCACATATCCAAAATTCACCCAGATCCGTTCAGTACTTTGGAAAATACAGTTTAATGCAGATTCTGCAGAACATATACAGGCTAAATAAAAAACAATCACTGTATAATGTGTCCCCTGCTGTATAGTCCAAAACCACCGCACGATGTCTCTGTGCAACAAATACTGGCGAGATGGCACCGTGTTGAAAAGTCCACACAGTGTCTGTGAGTTAAAATGGCCGCCATCCATTGTTCTCACCATGTGCTTCTGATACAGGAAATGGTGGCCACCCAGTAACTCCACAGTATGTCCCCAGATGGTTCTTAAAAGGGCTAGCAGCAGCACAACACAAATCCATTATGCCCAAATCATGTCTTTAAAGGGCAATACATCCCAGGGGCCATAGTCACATGGCAGGAGGCTGGTAACCAGGCTTCTCCAGTGCATAGTGGCGAGGTTGGTTCCGCCACAAATACATCAAAGAATCCTTGAGCAAAGGGCACATAAGAAAGTCATCCTCACCAGCTGGTGCAGGATTCTTTTTTGTTGAGAAAAAGGGTGGTGAGTTACGCCCTTGCATAGACTACAGGGCACTTAATAAAATCACTGTAAAAAATGCATACCCTATCCCACTCATTTCCGAATTGTTCGATAGACTTCAGGGAGCTAAAGTATTTACTAAGCTTGACCTTAGGAGCGCTTACAATTTGGTTAGAATTAAAGAGAATCATGAGTGGAAGACGGCATTTAATACCCGTAGTGGACACTATGAATATCTGGTAATGCCATTTGGGTTATGCAACGCCCCGGCCGTATTCCAAGACTTTATAAATGATGTACTCAGGGAATTCATTTACTCATTTGTCTTGGTTTATTTGGACGATATTTTGGTGTATTCCCCTGATCTTCAAACTCACCACTCCCATGTGAAACAGGTTCTGCAGACGTTGTTGAAAAATAAACTTTATTGTAAATTAGAAAAGTGCATATTTGACCAGCCTGAAGTCCACTTTTTGGGTTACAACATCTCTGCATCGGGATTTCAAATGGATCCTAAAAAACTAGAGGCTGTACTACACTGGCCATTACCCTCTGGTTTAAAAGCCATTCAAAGGTTTATTGGTTTTGCCAACTATTACAGAAGATTCATCAAGGGATTTTCTTCTGTAATAGCCCCAATCACAAATATGACTCGCAAAGGGGTTAGTAGCACGGTATGGTCCAAAGAGGCTGTGAATGCTTTTGAGACTCTTAAACAAAGATTTGCCTCTGCGGACATACTAAAACATCCTGACACCAGTAAACCTTTTATATTGGAGGTTGATGCATCCGAGACAGGGGTAGGGGCTGTTCTCTCTCAGAGAGAAAGCCAGGGAACACCATTGCATCCTTGTGGCTACTTCTCCAGAAAGATGTCTCCTGCTGAGCGCAACTATGATATTGGCAATAGAGAACTGTTGGCCATTATTCTTGCCCTCAAGGAGTGGCGACATCTTTTGGAGGGTTCCAAGGACCCCCTGTTGATCATAACCGACCACAAAAATCTGGCATATATAGGGGATGCCAAACGCTTGTCTTCCAGACAGGCTAGATGGTCACTGTTCCTTTCACGTTTTAACTTTCTCATTACTTATAGACCTGGTTCTAAAAATACCAAGGCTGATGCCTTGTCCAGGCAATTTGATAATGAGTCAGCTCCGGAACAGGTGACATCTATTATTCCACCAGAGTGTATTATTGCTACTACTGTCCTCTCACTGTCTTCTCCACTGCTTGGCACCATACTGGAGGCCCAGCCTCAGGCGCCCAGTGGTAAACCGTGTGATAAACTGTTCGTTCCCCTATGTGAAAGGGTTAATATCATGAAAGTGTTCCATGACAATATAACTGCTGGACACCTGGGCATCAATAAGTCCACTGCCGCGATCACTAGATCATTTTGGTGGGATTCACTCAAGAAAGATGTAAAGGAGTATGTGCAGGCATGTTCTGTGTGTGCAGTTTCTAAGGTGACTCATGCACTTCCTTGTGGTCTGTTGCAGCCTCTTCCTGTTCCTGAGATTCCATGGTCCCACCTATCCATGGACTTTATTGTTGAGCTTCCTAGCTCTGCTGGGTTCACTACTATTCTCATGGCTGTAGACTGATTTTCTAAGATGGCTCACTTCATTCCTCTCAAGAAGTTGCCATCTTCGCAAGATTTGGTCCTAATTTTCATACGTGAAATTGTCCGTTTGCATGGCATCCCCCACAATATTGTGTCTGATAGGGGCTCTTAGTTTGTGTCCAGGTTCTGGAGGGCGTTCAGTAAACAATTGGGGATTGATCTCTCCTTCTCCTCCTCCTACCATCCACAGACCAATGCGTTGTTTTATTAATAGCACACAAGACAATTGGTCCGAACTACTCCCGTGGGCCGAGTTCGCTAGAAACAATGCTGTTCATGACTCCTCTGGGCACAGTCCATTTTTTGTCAATAATGGTAGGCATCCTACGGTTCTCCCTGCGGTATTTTCTGATACTGCCATTCCTGCTCTGGATGAGCGTCTGGCCTCCATTCGGGATACCTGGGTTAAGGTTCAAACTGCTCTAGGGGCTGCTGCTGAACGCTTCAAACATTTTGCTGATAAGCGTAGGAGTGCCAACCCGGTGTACCAAGTGGGGGACCGGGTTTGGTTGTCATCTTGCAACATCAAGCTTAAGGTCCCAAGCATGAAGTTTGCCCCCAGATTCCTTGGTCCCTATAGAGTGCTTCGTAGGATCAATCCAGTGTCTTACTCTCTGGCTCTTCCTGCATCTTTAGGGATTCCCAATACTTTTCATGTGTCCTTACTCAAACCTCTTGTCTGCAATAGATATACTGTTCCTTGTGTTCCTCCCCCTCCGGTGGTGGTGGGTGGTCAGGAAGAGTATGAGGTATCTTCTATCGTGGATTCTAGGTTTTCTCGGGGCACTTTACAGTACTTGGTTGTTTGGAAAGGTTACGGTCCTGCTGATCGTTCTTGGGTTTCGGCTCCTGACCTGCATGCGGGCCGTAAGATCCGCGCTTTTCACGCTAAATTTCCTCTCAAGCCTGGTCCTGTCCGCCCTGTGGGCGTTCTTCAGGTGGGGGGTAATGTCACATATTCATCCGCTTATAGAAATATGGTTAATGACATTTACTGTCCACACAAGAAAAGTTGTGCCGAGCAGCAACCTAATCCACAGAAGGGTTAATGCTGAGCAGCAATTATGCAAATGAAACCTGGTAACTGACTTTGGGGTCAAAGGCCGGTTACAGCCTATCAGAAAGAAAGGAGGGGTATTTAGGCCCAGTTTTCAGCCTGCTCAGTGCCCTGTCGTGGTTTCCCTTGTGGTTGTGAGAGCGCGTTCCTGTTTATAGTTTTCTACCTGGTTTTTGACTTTGGCTTTGTTTATTGACTTCTCTATATTCTGGTATCCTGACTCCTGGCTTTCCTCATCGCTGTGTCCCTTTCTGTGTTCCCTGACCTCGGCTAGTATTTTTGACTATTCTTTGTACGTTAAATCCGGCCATTCTAAGGACCGGTAATACGTTACTTATTTGTCATCCATGCTGTACAGTTCTATGTGCTTGTTCAAACAGTAATCCTGACACTGGGACAGGGCCCCGGCGGTGAGTGGGCCCTGCAGGGCCAAGAGGGGACTGCTCCAATGCTGTTGGGGGTGGGGGAGGACCTCTCCTGCGGGCCTCCTCTGCAAATGAGGATGGCGCCCGGGGGGTCCCCCCCGTTCTCAGCTCCCCCCCCTTCTCGGTTTCCGGTTTAACCCCCCCCCCTCTGTTGGTGTCCCCCTGTTCTTTCTTTCTTCCCCCCCTTATTTGTTCCCATCAATCTGTTTTGTTTTGTTTTTTCCCCCTTCCCCTCTCTCTGTTTCTCTCCGCTATGTTCCCCCTTCCCCCCCTCTCTTTTCCTCTCTTCCCCTGCTCTTACCTGTTCCTGGGTCTTCTCTGCCTTCTGTTCTTCTCCCTCTGCCTTCTGTTCTTCTCTCTCTGCTTCTGTTCTTCTCCCTCTGCCTTCTGTTCTTCTCTCTCTGCTTCTGTTCTTCTCTCTGTTTACTTACCTCGGCTGCCTCCTGGTGGCACGTCCTCTCCATGCCCTTCTCACAGGTCCTGGCTGCAGTTCATAGAAATGCCCAGCAGGTGGCGCCTGGAACATCTTCGAAGAAAACAGTGGAAGCTGGTTTCAATATCTTCTGCCTGGACTTCTACGGTTGTTATGCCGCGGGTGGTGCACCGGGCATTGGCTGGTGAGTACATTGTACCTTGTTGCATCCGATCAGGGCCCCCTTTAGAGCTGGGGGGGTATTAGTGCGCAAAAAAATAAATCAAAAATTATACATACAAATTTCACCATTTATAAAAACAAAACAAAAAAAAAAACAGAACTGACTGAATACATGAATGGAAGGTGAGATGTAAAAAAAGGAAAAATGATTAAGTAAAATTTGGGAATTTCTAAAAAAAAAAAAAAAGAAAGAAAAGCTCCTGAATGAATACCTGAATTGAAGGAGAAGTAAAAAAAAAAAAAAATGGTAAATGGACGCTGCTTACCAGGGAGTCCACTTCGGTTATTTAACCCCCCCCTTTTTATCAGTATTTCTCATATGTTATAGTACGGTTTCCTGCAGCATCCTGCGCAGCTTCTAGCACTGGCGTTGCCTCCCAAAAGGCAGGCGGTTAGGGTGGCTCTCGACGCTGCTGCGGGGCGCTAGTATGGCCTGCTTGACTTGCGCATGTCGAGTAATACAAGGGAGCAGTGGTGAGGGTTTTTTTTTCTTAGTGATATGTTCCCTCATGCCGCGGGGGGCCTGTGCTTGGAAGGGACTCCTGGTGGCGTGTGTGAGGAAAATACCATGATTGGTTGCGCCCCATGGCGCGCAAGGAGTGTGTCAGGGTCGGATAAATGCAGTGAAGATGAACCTGCTACCACGCTTGCTGTACCTGTTCCAGACCGTCCCAATAGCTCTCCCGCAGGCCTTCTTCCGATCCCTGGACTCCGCGATACTGAAATTCATATGGTTGACGGGCCCACCGAGAGTGAGGAGGGCGCAGCTCATCCTCCCGAAGCACCGTGGAGGCACAGGACTGCCGCATATCAGGGGATACTACCAGGCCTCCCACCTCTCCCGCATCATCGATTGGCATGTGTCAGCCATGGACAAACAATGGGTTCAGCTGGAGCTGACGTGGGCGAGGGGACGGATCCCGCCGGTGGTCTGGACGCGGGCTCCGATGCGAGACCAGGAACTCAGTTGCCACCCCTTCATTGGGGCGACGCTGAGGATATGGTCGAACATCCGCTATAAGTTGCAGCTCACGACCCACCCCGCACCCTTGACACCGGTTGTATACAACCCCGACCTGGCTGACTGGCTGTGAACGCAAGACGTGGCCGGCATCGGGGAGGGGGGGGCCCAGCTCCTCCGGGAGTGGTGTAACAGGACAGGGATGAAAACCTACACCGCTCTGACAGCGCAATCCAGACCCACAGGCCTGCTTTAATTCCGTTACCAACAAGTTAAGCATTACTACGCCACCCTCCAAGGGAGACAGTTACTGCACAGAGACCTCACGCAATTTGAGACTTACTGTTCCAGCGAAGAACATCTGACCCGCGGGATATCGACGCTCTACGCAATGCTCCTGGCTGCTGACCAGGGAGCGCCAGCACATTTCCACGCCAAGTGGGAACAGGCAACGGGGGTCGCCCTGACGGACCAGCAATGGGGGAAGATTCACATTCTCACGCACCAAGGGATACTAAGTACCAAAATGAGAGAACTTAACTACAAGGTCCTGACCTGCTGGTACAGGACTCCGTCCAAACTGCGGTCCATGGGGCTAGCATCTGACGACACATGTTGGCGATGCAAAGCCGCTGAAGGTACAGACCTGCATGTCTGGTGGACATGCCCCCGGATAACAGGTTACTGGCAACAGGTACATGACAAACTCGTGGAAATCCTTGAAGAAGACATTCCTATGGAGCCCTTGCCCATGTTACTCAACCACACGCAAATGCCAATACCACGCTACAAAAAATCTCTAATTCGGCACTTCCTCAATGCCGCCAAGAGCCTGATCCCCGCCAGATGGAAGTCGACTGACGTTCCCACGCTATCTCAATGGCTAGATAAGATAGACGAGATATACACGATGGAGATCCTCACGGCAGAGCTCCGGGGAACACAGGAGCGCTGCACCCGACTGTGGACCCCCTGGATCACTTTCATGGCGGGCCGGGGGCGGGGGTCGCCGGCCCATCGGGGGTCTGGGGAGGAGGCTGGAGACGGTCGACGGGGGGGCCATGGGGGGTACTGGGGCATGAGGGACCCCCCCCTTTTTTTTTTGTCCCTCTCCCGCGCCAGCTCCTGGGGGGACCCGGCCCACCCCCCCCCTATTAACACACAGGCACCGACGCACTCGGCCTGAGCCCCTCCCACACAAGACACACACCACACAACCCGGATCTGGTCTCGACAGGGATCAAGCGCCCCACGCGTACATCGTAACCAACCCAGTTCACATAGGCGATTATGCACTAGAATGAGACTGAGTAGAAAGAGCCACACTCGATGCACATAGTCAGCCGGAAGCCCAAAAGGGAGCCCGCCACGCACGCACTGGCCCTACGGGGGCGACCGGGGGTACCCGGGGGGTGGGGAGTTCACATGACACCACCAGACCCGGACACCTGACGACCCCAGGGGGACCTAGAAGATCTGGACGTGGCCCCGACTCGGCCACCCGAGAGAGCGGCCGGCTCGTGGACCGCTTACCCTTGAACAAGATCTGGGGGATGCAGGAGACCAAGAGGCGCCCCTCTCTCTTCAGGGGGGCACGGGGGCGCTTTGGCACCCAGGCCCGCACGAATATCTCCCCCCCGGGAGAGGGGAGCTCGACCCGCACCTTAAACCAAGGTGCCCCAGCCCAACCGCGACATGATGCACATATTCACCTACCTACCGCCTCACCCATAACCTTCCCCACATGGGGTCCGGGGCTGGGTGGCGGGGACGCGGGATGGGGAGGGGGGAATGGGAGTTACGGCGCCCCTATTGGCCTTGGGGAGGTCACACCTGCCGCCCGGGAAGAACCAGGCCGCCAACTGAGCACCAACAGCGGGTTCGCACCCCAGCAAGGGGGGACGATTTGGGAAGGGGTATACCAAATGGGGTTATTAGCGTAACATTGTTATGGAAATGAATGTTTGCACTGTTACTTCTTGTCAAACCACAAAACTAAATAAAGAATGTCAAAAAAAAAAAAAAAGGAGTGTGTCAGGGCATCGTATGTTATGGATAGCAGTGTCGGGGAGAGGGCTCCCCGGTATGCTCCACGTTGTTCTGCTGTCAGGACACTCTCTGGGACGCGTGTCGTTCCTAGGGTGAGCTGGGTTGGTGGGAATTTGCAGACGGAAAATGGGGTCCTTGTGCCATTCCAGCACAAGGGTTCCCCGCGGTCTTTTCATGCGGGCAATCTGTCGGGATAGGGGACATGAGTGCTCTCCGAGCAGGACCTTTCTACCCATATGAGACTTCCTTTGTGTGGGAGCGGCTTACCAAGAAGCTTGGTAGGCTTATCTCCCGACCAACTTTGGGGTGCTCCCGAAGTCCGCACCGTGGGAACCACCCCTCCCACCTTGGGGCATGGTGCCTGTAGAGGGGCAGGGTAAATTTTGCATGATTTCTTATTTACTCGATTGTCATTCCATCTGTTTTCCGGGCCGTATTTCTGAATGTCAGTGTTCTGTGGCTATGTGCTCTTAATGTCGCCCTCCTGGGTAAGCTGGGCTTTGTCTGTCGGTGTTGCCCTGCGTTATGGGGTTTTCCTTTTGGGCCTCCGTTAGCGGTGGCTTGTGCAATCAGGCCCCCTAAGTCCCTCCCACTGACTTCCACCTGTTGCCGCTGCGGCGAGTTTGGGTTTTTTGGGGGGCCTAATTGGGTTTTTTCCATGGTGTGCTGTCTCTTGCTCAGTAAGCTGGCAAGCATCGGGGCTCTTGCAGACTGGCTGTCTTGGAGCTTCCCCATTCTGGTGGCATGGTAGGCGTGGGGTACCCAACTCCCAGTCAGGTGGGTAGTTCTTCCATTGTGACAATTGTGGAGTGGTGCAGGCTGTCTATATCATGTTGCAGTACCCTCTACCCCGGTGGTACCCTGGTTGCAGGGCCTAGCTCGGTGCTGCTTGAGTCTGGAGGTGTCTGGTCAGGCGGGGTTTTTCCCGGGGGTTCTATCTTGTTCAGGTGGGGGGCTCCGTGGGGCCGAATTATAAGGCAGTGGAGTTGTGGTCGCTCGGTCTAGCGGTCTGGGGCCAGCTACGGTACAGTGTGACCGATCAGGCCGGATGAGAGCATTTCCTTGGCGGTTTCCCGTTCCTGTTACGGTCATCTGCAGGTGGGAAGGGGTTTTGGTGGCTAGAGTAAGCATCGGGATGGATTTCCTTCAGGCTTTCGCCACTCGACAGCTGTTGTACTTGGGAAAGGTCAGTTGGTAGCGGTTGGTTGATTCATCAATAGAATCTGTTCCGTTCTTGGATGTTGCGGGGTTGACCTAACCGGGCACTTTCTGCTTTCTCTTGAGGTAGATGGAATGCACAGGGTAATGGTTAGGCTCCTAACAGGATGTGCTAGGTTCCCAGTTGAGTTGAAAAAATACCGTTTCAATTGGGGGGAGTGCCGGGTTTCCAAATGTGTCCTGTTTTCCTTCGGTGAGGGCTATTGCGCCCCTGAGTTGTTCAGCCTCCTCTCCCATTTTGGTTCTCGAAGCTGGGTTTTCTCGCCTGCGTCCATGTCATTGGGGTGCTCCAGTTGGGGCTTGAATTCCTTGGTATGGATGGTGGAGAGTTCAGGGGGCATTTCGGTCCGGTTAGGGGTCGGCTACAGACGCCGCCGGTTTGGGCGTGCTTGTGCCACTGGTTCACAGAGCCTGAATAGTGGGGGTCAGGGGGTAGGCTCCTTGGGTTAACCCTGCCAGTCTCCAAATGGATTTCTCTCCGTGGTTGCTGTCTCTCCCCCCTCCCCTCCACCCGGAATAAGGAGGGTGGGATGCTCATATGTCATTTGGGACAGGAGGCGGGGGGCGAGTGGTTGGATCTTACCCCTTCGGAAGTGGAGGTTTGGCGGTCTAGCGCCAGATGCATGAGGGAGGTGTGGCTCCTCCTCGTCCTGGGTCAGCTGTCCCGCCTCCTAGGGGTACTGGGGGTTTTTGTCATCTGTCTGGGTGGAATGACCTGGGTTCGGTGGCTGTTTGGGAATTGGGTGCTCTTGAATCTGGAGATGTTACACATTCTGTTTCTTACCAGAGGTTCTCAGGGGCCGGGCTGAGGCTATCGCCTGTTCCTGTTGGCAGTGCGCTCAGCAATGTGAGTGCCCTGGTGCGCTGCAGTCGGGAATCGGAAGAGGTGGGTTTCTTGTTTTGGCTTGGGGGATTCCAGTTCACCTTGGGGTGTGGCCGGATGTGGCCTAGTTATCTCGAGGGGATGGGTGCGCTTGCTGGAGGTCGGATGAGGCCTATGTTAATGGTGCACTGAGGAAGACTCCGGCTGGAGATGAAACGCAATTGCTGCTAGATCAAAGGATTGTATCTGGTATTTTTTCTTGTTTACTCTGCAGTGTTTTATTTACGCTTTGTGCCTAGTATATTTTACTATTTATACACTGCATATTGTCCCTGTTTTAATTGTTTATTTGTGCAATACATTTTGGATTCTGCATTTTGTATCCTGTGCTGCTCTCCTCAAGGATATCGTTTTAGCCTTTTTAGGCACCTCCTGCATATTATATAGAGCCTAGGACGGCTTTCAATCCTGTGAGTTTTACTCTACATGAGGAGTCTAACATTATATATATATATATATATATATATATATATATATATATATATATTGCGCTATGTTGTGTTATTGGTGTTTTTTAGATTGATCACGAATGGTCATTTAATTTCCTGGTGCAGTATTTATTCTATGTTAATCTGGCACTGCTAGCAGTGGTGGAACAGGCCATGGCTGGTTGTGGTGGGGTCCCCCGCTGAGGTGTAAAACAGCGGGGTTGTGGCGGGGTATGTCCTTGCCAATTGAGTTTGAGGGGTTACGTTTAAGTATATGGAATGAGATGAACAAGTTTTTAAGGTCTCAACCTCCCCTGCTTCAAAAGGTTAACATTAGGTTGCCTGAGGTGTGTGCCCATCGAGCGTGGATAAGGTCGGCTGATGGGCATTGGAAATATATGATTTTATGATGAGGGGGGAGGTGAGAGGAAGTGGTGATTAGGAACCACTATGTGTTATTGGCAAGGATGGTTGGGTCACTGTATAACACTATGGGTGGAGTTATATATGTATATATGTTAATTTATGCTTATTTATGTCTAACGTTTTGGTTACAGAAAAAGAAGAGATTTAATAAATAAAGTTATGGATGTGTTATACAGTAATTTAGTTTGTGATAATAAATGCTGTGGCCTGTTCATCCATACTAAGTGGTCTGTCATTATTGGGGGGTTGAATGGGGTTAGTTTTGTTATAGGCTGCAACGCAATTCCCCACTACGTACATACAAGGCCCTGGGGAGATAGCGCAGCTAAGCGGACAAGGGCACATGTAGGAGTGTGGGGATAGATGCATGGGATTGGATGGGAAAGAGTGTGTGGGTGGGATTATGTTCTGTGTAAATTAGTGTGGGGTAGGTCTTACCCCAGTGCCACTTGGGATTCGGGCCAGCAAACAGCTTCCCTCCTGCCCGCCCTATTAGTATATTTTGTCACAGCTAGCCGGGGGTATGTCCTTGCCAATTGAGTTTGAGGGGTTACGTTTAAGTATATGGAATGAGATGAACAAGTTTTTAAGGTCTCAACCTCCCCTGCTTTAAAAGGTTAACATTAGGTTCCCTTAGGTGTCGTGCCCATCGAGCATGGATAAGGTCGGCTGATGGCGGGCATTGGAAAGATATGATTTTTATGACGAGGGGGAGGTGAGAGGAAGTGGTGATTAGGAACAACGGTATGTTTATTGGCAAGAACGGTTGGGTCACTGTATAACACTATGGGTGGAGTTATATATGTATATATGTTAATTTATGCTTATTTATGTCTAACGTTTTGGTTACAGAAAAAGAAGAGATTTAATAAATAAAGTTATGGATGTGTTATGCAGTAATTTAGTTTGTGATAATAAATGCTGAGGCCTGTTCATCCATACTAAGTGGTCTGTCATTATTGGGGGGGTTGAATGGGGTTAATTTTGTTCTAGGCTGCATCGCAATTCCCCACTACGTACATACAAGCCGATTTTTAGTTCCAGGCGCTGGACGACCAAATACCGCTGGGCTAACAAAGGATCCAAGATGGCGACCGCCGCGTGGTCGGTAGCCAAACGACGGCCACATAGGAAAGCACTTAACTACTGATTGCAACAATCTTGCAATCAGTTAATGGGCGCCACACGACCTCCTGTGTGTGGTCGCCCATTCGGCAGTTTATTCGTTTCACGAACAGTGTTGGAATACACTGTTCGTGAAACTACAGTATGAATGCTGGGGTTTTTCCTGCCGCCAGCATACGAATGCCTTTGTTCGCCTGAAATGCAGATACGTGAATACACTTGGTTCTAACAGCTTTAAAGGTATAGACACATATTCATACAACTATAGTCTTAAGTGGCTAGATTTGCCACAGAGCTCTATATTTTATAGGAAGCCAATGTAGGGACTGACAGAAGGGTGAGGCATGGGAGGTGCGGGTGGACAGGAAGATGAGCCTCGCCGCCGCATTCGTTATGGACTGTAACGGCGCAAGTTGGGAGCACGTAAGACCACTGAGAAGCGGATTACAGTAGTCAAGGCAAGAAAGGACAGTGGAATGGACCAACACCTTAATTAGCATCTGGCATTAAGTAGGAAGGATAAGCAATATTTTTGAGATGGAAATGACAGGATTTGAATGGAATTGAACATGAGGCTTGAAGGAGAGAATTAAGTCCAAAGGAAACACCTAGGCAGCGAGCCTGGTAGGGGAACTGATAGTTGCACCGTTGACTTGGAGGGAGGAGACTTACAGGGTAACAACTTACTTGAGGAAGGTAGGAACCAGAATTTCAGTTTTTGGTCAAGTTTACAGTTTTAAGGAAGTGGGCAGCCATCCAGTTAGAAATAGCAGAGGAGCCGATCGACGCTAAGTCAAGGGACAGGGAGGAGAGATCAGGAGAGGAACCTGGGTAGATTTAGCATTCATCTGCATAGAAATGATATTGGAAGCCAAAGGAGCTAATGAGTTTACCAAGGGAGGCAGTATAGATGGAGAACAGTAGGGGACCGAGGACTGAACCTTGGGGGACACCAACAGAGAGGAGTTGGGGAGAAGAAGCAGAGCCAGAGAAAGAAACACTGAAAAAGCGCTGGGAGAGGTAGGAGGAGCACCAGGAGAGAGCAGTATCTTGTAGATATTTGGGTAGATTTGCATATTGCTAATTCTGCAGGCAGGAGAGATATTTTCTGTTAATTATGGTCTTCCCCACCCCTCTATAAAGATGTAATTGTGCTATAATAAGTTGCTGTATGTTGTCTGATATGATTTGACTGTTTGTATTTTTATTGAGTTGTCACAGCAATCTCTATGTAATAATCATATTGGCTAGTCCAGGACAAAATAACATTCTTCCATGAACATTTTCTTTTGGAACTTGTGTCCCGTGGAGTTGTAGGGATCCCAGTGACAGAGTCTTCAGACCTTTTTGCTGGTGGCAGGATCCCTCTTACCTAGGGATAAAGCACGAGAGCTAGGCCTGAGAGCCACAAGTGTCTTTTTAAAGACGAGAGCTATAACAATGTAGGCGGATGTGTATACCTGCCAGGAAGATGGACTGCAGTGGAAGAGGCAGAGGGGACGATACCTTCCTGGAAGGAAATCTGCAGTCTGGTCGGGTGGAAAAGCTCCAGAAGGACCCCCGTCATGCTTTGGCAATTGGGGTTGAAGTGTTCCAGGGTGCCTGCAAGCGGCTAGGAAGCGGACTGAGCGGAGGTAACAATTTCACTACAAGTATGCAATGAGTGTGCAGTAAAATTAAGGTTAATTGCATGGTAGTTGTTTGAATTTAGTTCCGTTTGTAAGTAGAGATAGATAGCGGTTATAAAGAGGGTGGACCAGTACGTGCTCTGATTTGTGATACTTTTGCATGTCTTACAGAGATGCAAGCAATCCTGGTAAACACAAGATGGTTAAGTTTCAATAAAAGGAAATCAGATGGGGTACAGTGTCAAGTGTGTTGTATGTAACGACACACTGTATTACAGCATAACTAAGATTTAGGTGTACAAGAAAAGTAGACTGAAATATAGGCCGCCAGTTTTATTTGAACCACAATACCCATAATGCATTATCAGTCACTTGAAAACATATGTACGGTACGTGAAAATAGTAGCTCTATAATATTTAAAATTCCAAATGAAAATACCCCTAATAAAAGGAGTTAGCATGTGCCAGTAGTAAGTAATACATAAATGGGTCAATTAAAATGGAAATTAAGAACAAATTGTAGAATGGGTGTTCAATAGACCGTAAAATAGCCTATTCAGTGTTATTGATACTCCATCAAAAAGGGCCTAACTTTCCTGCATATGAAGCAAGAATTTGTCATGTCACTAGGTTCCCTCATTACAATGAACCCGTGTGATGTCAACTGTAAAAATAATTCCCCAGAATCCCCAAGTTGTTCATACCGTTATTTGATAAAAGTGAGAATTGTCAGGAATTCAAAGTGAATTCTACACGAATTTCAAATTTAAGGCTGAATAAGCCAAACTGGAATCATAGTTGACTGAAACCTTTTTCCAAATTGGCTAGTATGAATTTAAATTTGAAATGCTTTGAATTCCTGAAAAAATTCTCACATTAGCGAAAAAACCTTGAGAGGCACCTTATGTTTTAATAAGGCTAACCACTGTGCTATTAGAGTAACTCCTTAAGTGTGTAGTATGTCTGTGTAAGTATACAATGAGACAGTACATTTAGGCAGTGTGTTGATCAACATGTAAGTATTAAGTTAAAAAATGTACGTGTCCAATGGCTTGATTGAAAAGTCTTCTACGGAAAAAGCAAGCAGGCAGACCAGACAGAACCCATTTATATGTACAAAAAAAAATTGCTTGCCTATTGGGGTGTAACCTGTTGAACATCCTGTTCTATCATCTCAAAAATAGTTACAATGTATCAAATAATTTAATAAATATTGTCTTTATTATTGGGTAGAATAAGGAACTGCTTAATTCTAATTTGTGCTCTGTCAAGCCCAGTTTGTGTGGTGCCCATGTTGGACCATAACATATAACAATGGGCCCTGTAACTCATTGGTCTGCAGAGGAATTCAACACAATCAAGCAAGTCATGTTTTATGAAGAAATTAAACAAAATGATATAAAAGCAAAATGAAAAAACAAAACCATGGAAAAATTAAAATGATCTCACGTTCAAAGTCAAGGAAAAAAGTGGGACACTGTTCTAGGTCGTTATAAGACAAGACTTTTAGAAGATTCCCCATCTGATACCTAGAAAACAAAAAACAGAAAGGAGGGAGTGATGGGAACCAAAGTGGCAAGGATGGGAGAGTGATACCCAATTCCAACCCATAACATACACACACCCTGTCATACCAATTATAGTTAATCCAGATGAAGACCTAAGGAGGTAGAACCATTTCATATTCCACAATACAATGAATGAAAAGGACGTTTGGATATTAATGTCACAGGCTGTCCTGAATGTTACCTGGTGAGGTGGATTGGGTTCTTATTCAAAAAGAAAACATAGAATTACTTATATTTTGAGTTATGACATAAATATACATATACATATAATAATGTGCTTTCTGGCTGCAACAAATCTCTTATTTATCAGCTCTATTTCCAACTGAACTTCTTCTTTATCTTTTGCACTGCATTATGTCATTTTTTTCAGTATGAAGGTTGCGTTAAAGTTATTTTATAAACACCTATATTTCTTTAACGTGTATAATTTTGCAATCCAAATCTGCTTCTAGGTAGCTGCCATACTTTTCCCTATGAATTAAGAGTATTATGAACTGCATTGTGCATATTATTTTGGTGCAACAGTGAGGACATATTGATGACAGCTCAATATTATTATTAAGTAGTGATGTCCCGAACGGTTCGCCGCGGACTCCAGTCAGCAGACACATTCCAGCCAATAAGCAGCAGACCCTCCCTCCCAGACCCTCCTACCTCCTGGACAGCTCACTAAGAATGCAGCTTCAAAATGGATGCTGTCCAGGACAGTGGCGGATCCAGAGCCTGATCTCGGGAGGGGCACTTGTAGATTATTTAAAGAAATAATCCAGACACAATAACCACTACAGCTCAGTGTAGTGGTTATGGTGTCAATAGTGCCGGGACCCCCTTCCACAGTAAGTAGTCAAACAGTTTAAGAACAGTTTGACAACTTACCTGAGATCTGCTGGGAATGGGGCTGTAGTAGGGCATAGGAGCAGTGGTGTGTGTGAGTGGTGCAATGTGTAAGGGGTGCAGTGTGTGTGTGAAGGTTGCAGTGTGTGAGTGAGGGCGGCAGTGTATGTCAGGGATGCAGTGTATGTGTGGGACAGTATGTGTGTGTAACAGTTGCAGTG
>OW240914.1:3476565-3492224 GCA_933207985.1 Pelobates cultripes | reverse complement strand
AGAATATTATAGACGGGGCAGGGAAGGTGAGGAGTAGGAGAATATTATAGACGGGGCAGGGAAGGTGAGGAGTAGGAGAATATTATAGACGGGGCAGGGAAGGTGAGGAGTAGGAGAATAATATAGACGGGGCAGGGAAGGTGAGGAGTAGGAGAATATTATAGATGGGGCAGGGAAGGTGAGGAGTAGGAGAATATTATAGACGGGGCAGGGAAGGTGAGGAGTAGGAGAATATTATAGACGGAGCAGGGAAGGTGAGGAGTAGGAGAATGTGTGTGATGGGGCAGGGAAGGTGAGGGAGTAGGAGAATATTATAGGCCAGGGGCAGGGGAAGGTGAGGAGTAGGGAGAATATTAGGCAGACAGGGGAAGGTGAGGAGTAGAAGGAGGAATATTATAGGCGGGGCAGGGAAGGTGAGGAGTAGGGGAGTATTATAGGCGAGGGCGGGAAGGTGAGGAGTAAGAGAGTATTATAGACGGGGCAGGGAAGGTGGAGCAGAGAGGATGAGAGAAGGCAAGCAGTGGAGTGGGGGGATAGCAGTACAATACAATAAATACAAAGCATTATCAGTAACATCCTATATTAAAACATACATTGGGTCTGTTGCAACCCAGTTTTGTAATGATCACTCTTGCTCTGACTGTCAGAATTGCTCAGTTTTTGCATTTCTTGTTAATCTTTTCAAATCGAGCTGAATATCTCAAAATCACAAATTTAATGAAAAGAAAATGAAATGGGAGAAGAGATTTTCACTATCACAGGTCAAAGGTTATGGACAGCCGAGGACATTGACAATGCTAGTATGTAACAGGGTGTGTCATTGTGATCTGTATAGATACAGCAGTGTGTGTGTTCCTTCAAATAGTTCCATACAGACATTGCAATGTGTGTCCCTTTAAAGTGTGTCATACAGGCATTGCAATATGTGTCTGTAACGGAGCTCCCTGTACCCTGGCAGGGAACCTCCGCCAAGGAACGCTTCCTAGCTGGAACAGGGGAAAACCTCAGCGCTTCTGCCCCAGTTGCCGTGGCTTGACTGGGGTCCTCCTAGAGCCACTCCGTCCTCGAGCAGGATAGGGGACCAGCTCCAATCATTCCCAGGGACTTGACGACACACAGCCCTGGGAGCTCTAGTACTTACAACGACTTTCCCAGTCGACTCCTCCACGAGCTGGAACAAGGTGCTGAGCAGTGATTAGCCCTTTCCGTCCAAGTACTTTAAAGTGTTCCATACAGACATTGCAGTGTGTGTGTGCCTTTAAAGTGTGTCATACAGACATAGCAGTGTGTGTGTGTGTCGCTTTAACGTGTTCCTTACAGACATTGCAGTGTGTGTCCCCCTTTAACGTGTTCCTTACAGACATTGCAGTGTGTGTCCCCCTTTAACGTGTTCCTTACAGATATTGCAGTATGTGTGTCCCCCTTTAATGTGTTCCTTACAGACATTGCAGTATGTGTGTCCCCCTTTAATGTGTTCCTTACAGACATTGCAGTGTGTGTCCCTTTAACGTGTGTTATGCAGACATTGCAGTGTGTCCCCCCCTTTAACGTGTTCCTTACAGACATTGCAGTGTGTGTGTCCCTTTAACATGTTCTTTACAGACATTGTAGTGTGTGTGTCCCTTTAACGTGTTCCATACAGACATTGCAGTGTGTGTGTCCCTTTAATGTGTTCCTTACAGATATTGCAGTATGTGTGTCCCTTTAACGTGTTCCTTACAGACATTGCAGTGTGTGTGTCCCTTTAACGTGTTCCTTACAGACATTGCAGTGTGTGTCCCTTTAACGTGTTCCTTACAGACATTGCAGTGTGTGTCCCTTTAAAGTGTGTCATGCAGACATTGCAGTGTGTCCCCCCCTTTAACGTGTTCCTTACAGACATTGCAGTGTGTGTCCCCCTTTAACGTGTTCCTTACAGACATTGCAGTATGTGTGTCCCCCTTTAATGTGTTCCTTACAGACACTGCAGTGTGTGTCCCTTTAACGTGTGTTATGCAGACATTGCAGTGTGTCCCCCCCTTTAACGTGTTCCTTACAGACATTGCAGTGTGTGTGTCCCTTTAACGTGTTCCTTACAGACATTGCAGTGTGTGTCCCTTTAACGTGTTCCTTACAGACATTGCAGTGTGTGTCCCTTTAAAGTGTGTCATGCAGACATTGCAGTGTGTCCCCCCCTTTAACGTGTTCCTTACAGACATTGCAGTGTGTGTCCCCCTTTAACGTGTTCCTTACAGACATTGCAGTATGTGTGTCCCCCTTTAATGTGTTCCTTACAGACATTGCAGTGTGTGTGTCCCTTTAACGTGTTCCTTACAGACATTGCAGTGTGTGTCCCTTTAAAGTGTGTTATGCAGACATTGCAGTGTGTGTCCCCCTTTAACGTGTTCCTTACAGACATTGCAGTGTGTGTCCCCTTTTAACGTGTTCCATACAGACATTGCAGTGTGTGTCCCTTTAACGTGTTCCTTACAGACATTGCAGTGTGTGTGTCCCTTACAGACATTGCAGTGTGTGTCCCTTTAACGTGTTCCTTACAGACATTGCAGTGTGTGTCCCTTTAATGTGTTCCATACAGACATTGCAGTATGTGTCCCTTTAACGTGTTCCTTACAGACATTGCAGTGTGTGTGTCCCTTACAGACATTGCAGTGTGTGTCCCTTTAAAGTTTTCCTTACAGACATTGCAGTGTGTGTCCCCCTTTGTCGTGTTCCTTACAGACATTGCAGTGTGTGTCCCCCTTTGACGTGTTCCTTACAGACATTGCAGTGTGTGTGTCCCTTTAACGTGTTCCTTACAGATATTGCAGTGTGTGTGTCCCCCTTTAACGTGTTCCTTACAGATATTGCAGTGTGTGTCTCCCTTTGTCGTGTTCCTTACAGACATTGCAGTGTGTGTCCCTTTAAAGTTTTCCTTACAGACATTGCAGTGTGTGTCCCCCTTTGACGTGTTCCTTACAGATATTGCAGTGTGTGTGCCCCTTTAACGTGTTCCTTACAGACATTGCAGTGTGTGTCCCCCTTTGTCGTGTTCCTTACAGACATTGCAGTGTGTGTCCCCCTTTGACAGACATTGCAGTGTGTGTCCCCCTTTGTCGTGTTCCTTACAGACATTGCAGTGTGTGTCCCCCTTTGACGTGTTCCTTACAGACATTGCAGTGTGTGTGTCCCTTTAACGTGTTTCTTACAGACATTGCAGTGTGTGTGTGTCCCTTTCACGTGTTCCTTACAGACATTGCAGTGTGTGTCTCCCTTTGTCGTGTTCCTTACAGACATTGCAGTGTGTGTCCCTTTAAAGTTTTCCTTACAGACATTGCAGTGTGTGTCCCCCTTTGACGTGTTCCTTACAGATATTGCAGTGTGTGTGCCCCTTTAACGTGTTCCTTACAGACATTGCAGTGTGTGTCCCCCTTTGTCGTGTTCCTTACAGACATTGCAGTGTGTGTCCCCCTTTGACGTGTTCCTTACAGACATTGCAGTGTGTGTGTCCCTTTAACGTGTTTCTTACAGACATTGCAGTGTGTGTGTGTCCCTTTCACGTGTTCCTTACAGACATTGCAGTGTGTGTGTGTGTCCCTTTAACGTGTTCCTTACAGACATTGCAGTGTGTGTCCCCCTTTGTCGTGTTCCTTACAGACATTGCAGTGTGTGTCCCCCTTTGACGTGTTCCTTACAGACATTGCAGTGTGTGTCCCCCTTTGTCGTGTTCCTTACAGACATTGCAGTGTGTGTCCCCCTTTAACGTGTTTCTTACAGACATTGCAGTGTGTGTGTGTCCCTTTAACGTGTTCCTTACAGACATTGCAGTGTGTGTCCCCCTTTAACGTGTTCCTTACAGACATTGCAGTGTGTGTCCCCCTTTAACGTGTTCCTTACAGACATTGCAGTGTGTGTACCCCTTTAACGTGTTCCTTACAGACATTGCAGTGTCCCCCCCCCTTTGTCGTGTTTGTAGCGGAGATGCAATATTCCCCAGGTTATCTCTGCTTATAATCCAAGTGAGGCTCAGGAACAAGTAAATAATAAATCCACAGGCAAGGTTTCCAGCAGGTAAAATAACAGCAATATCCCAACAGCAATCCCAATAACTGGACGACACACAGTTTCAGGAGCAGAACTGAAATCTTTAATCCACAGTCTCCTTATAAAGCATGCTCCCATGCAAGGGAGGGATTTACAGTAATTAGTACAGTAGCCAATCCTGTCCTGGTAACCTCCCACACATCTCCTCCCCTCAGCCAGCATCATAATCCCTTTATCCAGTACAGTAATTCCCCCCGTTTCTGGATGTACCCCTAAACGTAGGGGTACCTCTTTAAATCCTACATCCCCGGATACCCCTGATCTGGGTGAACAACATATCCAAAAATCACCTAGATCAGACCAGGGGTTCGGAAATGTATGGAGGGAATAAAATGACCGACCGCACTAACTGATATAGCCGAATAAGGTTCCATGCGAATGGGCCCTGCGGTCGGTCCTGGCATAAGGGAACAAAATACACGAAAGCCTCTAGCTATAGAGGCTAGGGAGGGTTCGCCTGAATCCCCTCGTTCGGTATTTTCTATCTACCGAACGAGGGGCCGTTCGGTAGTTTGGAACCGAACGGACCAGGTTTGTGGAGGTCTCAGCGGTGTTCGCCTACTCGAGTGTCCGATTTTAGTTCCAGACACTCGACGGCAAAACACCGCTGTTCGGGAGTTTTAAAATGGCCGCCGCCACGTGTTCGTTTGTCGAATGGCGGCCACCCCCGAGAACAAAGGACGGCTACTTCCTAGTCAATTACCCGTTCGCAACAATGTTGCAACGGGTAATTGAGGACACACTTTACACAGGGGAGGTCTGGTTGTTCGGTATTTTCATTCGAATAAACTAAGGGAATGAAACTACCGAACAATCAGAAGAATACAAGGCTTTTAAAACACATAGAAAACTAGCAGATCACACGAATGCAATTATTTCAAAGACATTTGCAGGACAGCCCAGTGCCATCCGCTACAGTGTTCCTTACAGACATTGCAGTGTGTGTGTCCCTTTAACGTGTTCCTTACAGACATTGCAGTGTGTGTCCCCCTTTAACGTGTTCCTTACAGACATTGCAGTGTGTGTACCCCTTTAACGTGTTCCTTACAGACATTGCAGTGTGTCCCCCCTTTGTCGTGTTCCTTAGACATTGCAGTGTGTCCCCCCCTTTGTCGTGTTCCTTACAGACATTGCAGTGTGTGTCCCCCTTTGTCGTGTTCCTTACAGACATTGCAGTGTGTGTGTGTCCCTTTAACGTGTTCCTTACAGACATTGCAGTGTGTGTGTGTCCCTTTAACGTGTTCCTTACAGACATTGCAGTGTGTGTGTGTCCCTTTAACGTGTTCCTTACAGACATTGCAGTGTGTGTCCCTTTAATGTGTTCCTTACAGACATTGCAGTGTGTGTCCCCCTTTAATGTGTTCCTTACAGATATTGCAGTGTGTGTCCCTTTAACGTGTTCCTTACAGATATTGCAGTGTGTGTGTCCCTTTGACGTGTTCCTTACAGACATTGCAGTGTGTGTGTCCCTTTAACGTGTTCCTTACAGACATTGCAGTGTGTGTCCCCCTATTCCATGCATTCACTACCCTCTCAGTAAAGTAATACTTCCTGATATTATTTTTAAACCTTTGTCCCTCTAATTTAAGACTATGTCCTCTTGTTGTGGTAGTTTTTCTTCTTCTAAATATAGTCTCTTCCTTTACTGTGTTGATTCCCTTTCTGTGTGTATTGCAATGTGTGTGTCCCTAAATCCTCTACCTGGTATTTGGGATTTTTTCCGGTTTATGATGACTCCCCATTGCTCTCTGATGGTGAACCTGGAAAATGCATTGATTTGTATGAACACAATATGCAAATTTGGAAATTGCCAATAACGGACCAGCTGCCTCTGGATATCAGTGTTTTTCCATATTTAGGAAAGTTCTGATTGTGTTATAGATTGATGTATTATTATGTTACTTGTTCTTCGAGTTATGTATGTTTGTTTCTATTTATATGGATTTCACCACATTTTGAAGGACATATCTCCAAAGGCTAGCCCTTGTCCAAAAATACCGTTACAGTGAGTTCATTCCATTGTGTTCCTTACACACGGTGCAGTGTATCTCCCTATAAAGTACTTCGAAATGGACAATTCCGGGTACTGTGTTATCGTACTTGTTATACTGTGGTTCTAGTGCTAATTTGTCCTTTAATTGGTGTAACGGATTAACAAGGAATCGTTAGAAAGTCAGGTGATGCGTTTGCAGTGTTCGCACTTACAGTAAGAATTCAAAAGCACGTTTCACATTTTAAGGGACAATCCAGACACCTCAAGCTGAAGTGTGAAGTGTTTTCATTGTACAAAAAGTGCAGATTTCAACAGTAATTGTCACTTTTATAAAATAACCTTGTTACACTCCTGGCTGCCAATCATAGCACCTGCCTGGCACCTGCCTTCTCACTGAGCTGCATTGGGCAGTCTGATTGGACAGTCACATAAAGCGTGGGCGGAGTTAGAAGGGGAGGGCTTGCAAAGGGTGCAGACATGAGATCTACAGGTTTTACAAGCTGTTTGAAGATATTCCCCAAAGGAATATAGTTTCCATTAAATGCATATTTTCATCTTGTCTACTAAATAATGAATTTTATTTTTCAGTATTTGGGCATTGGAGTGTTCCCTATAATTCACTGTTTATAACGGAAACTTAATAATTCTCCAAGATGGCTCTGCTTTCACTTCGGCTACTCTGGCCTTACATTTGAAATTCATTTTGAATTTACTCTTTAGTACATAACCTTGGTATATAAATATTTTGGTTATCTGGCAAAACAAAGTGTGTGTGTGTTTTTTGTTTCATTTCTTTGTCTGAGTTTCCATGTGATCCAGACCAGACCCGTTTCATTTCTATAAAATCACTTGCCTTCCAGCAGCTCTGTTTTCTGGTGAATTAGTATTTGGTCAATCTGAAAAGCAATTAGATGAAAAGCATTAAAAATCAGCAATCATAAAATGGCATAGAAAGTGCTGCGCTAAGCAGATATCAGCCCCGACGGGCAAGGCAGCCGACCCAGGACAGGCATCGCACAGACGGCAGCCGACCCCCGACAGGCACACAGGCATCGCAGACACGGCAGCGACCCCCGACAGGCACACAGGCATCGCAGACACGGCAGCCGATCCCCGACAGGCACACAGGCATCGCAGACACTGCAGCCGACCCCCGACAGGCACACAGGCATCGCAGACACTGCAGCCGACCCCCGACAGGCACACAGGCATCGCAGACACGGCAGCCGACCCCCGACAGGCACACAGGCATCGCAGACATGGCAGCCGACCCCCGACAGACACACAGGCATAGCAGACACGGCAGCCAACCCCCGACAGTCACACAGGCATCGCAGACACAGCAGCCGACCTAGGACAGGCACACAGGCATCGTTGACACGGCAGCCGACCCAGGACAGACACAAAGGCATCGCAGACACGGCAGCCGACCCCCGACAGGCACAGAGGCATCGCAGACACGGCAGCGACCCCCGACAGGCACACAGGCATCGCAGACAATCCATGTGCAGGTATCTATATCTCAGATTCTTTGTCAGAGATATTTTGCTCACACAATGAAGGATTTTTATTTCATGTGTTAGGAAGGCATTCTCCCATCACACTGATGTTTATTTTATGGTGGGTTTGCAAGGACCGTCACTCATTAATGACAAGGTAATGTCTATGGGGGATCTCTATCCGCTGTGGTGGGGCGAGAAGAGGGGGATGCTATCGAGGCCAGAAAAAAAAAGGATCGTACAGGAGACAGGATTATCACTGCCACGTCCTGCTGGGTTTTACGCAGGAGCAGTGATTTAGTGGTTATGGTGCATTGCACGCAGTCTATGTTCAGCCCTGACGACCACCAAACGCATGTGCAATACAACCGCCTCAATACTACACATGGGACACTGGAATTGGAGACGCTTGTGTGGGTCCAAATGTTTTTATTTTAAGTCTAAATAATATTGCTACATAATGATTGAACCTTGGCCTTTGCGGCCCCACGAACCCCCAGGCCAGTTATCCCAAACAATGTGTTATCACAGTTTCCTCCAACACAAACATTGTTATCGCAGTAACCTTCTCAGGTTATTACATGCCATATAATATCAGACACTATATATGTTATACAATGTTTTGGGTGAAGAGAACTCCAGGTTTATACAAGGAACCACCTGGGTGGCAGGGTACCAGGCTCTTGCGGGGTACAATCTAATCTATGTGTATATTCTGGATTTTCAGTCTCTCAGAATGTGGCGTCTTGCTAACACTCCATGAATTCCTGGGTGAATACTTTGTGAAATGACTTTCTATACTGAAATGCAAGCACTGGGGTTAAAGGTTTTATGACAGTAATGTGATGCCATCCACCTAGAAAAGTCCCCTCTCCGGTATTCTGAAAGATATAGAGTATCCACAATAATAAACAACCGCCAGGATTAAAGGCACCATAACCACTTCATTTCATTGAAGTGTTAATCCTGGCACCGCCAAACCATTCAGTGTTCAACTATTTTCGATTGGTTTGGCACTGAATAAGGGTCCCCAGGTACATGGACCTAGCTGGCACTAATAACCCTGGGTAGTAGTGATGGTCTGCAAGTGTCACCTGAGCCAACACAGCGGCTCAGTGTCAAACCAATGGACAGAGAACTCCAGGTACTATAACCACTTACATGAGATGAAGTGGCTATGGTTCCCTAGTGTGTTCTGTCTGACTGAAAATAAATAGCCTGGTCTGAGGCCACATCAGGAAACTCCACCCTTTTGTTCATTTTACAAGGTGGAAGAGGACTCTGCTCCTTACAGTCCATAGTAGGTGGGGTATAAAACACACTAGGACAGGAGCTAGCAATCAAATAACGTGGGAATAAAGCAGAGCTGGAGGAGAGGGTAGAGTGCTGTCCTTAGGAGAGAGCAAGAGACCGGTATGTGAGGTACTAGTGCCCCGACGGGAAGTTGCCACCCAGCCCCCCCCAGCTTGTCCTGGTTCTATGAGACAGTCCGTTAAAGTTTGCAATGTTGGGATTAAATGACACATTTAGAACGGCAAGCTCTGTTAAACAAATTACAGACACTTTACCATATTATATTATAATAGACCAGGAACTACTGCGGTGGAACTCCATAAAAGAAAGGCTTTTACTGCACACACCCTGCCATGCCCTCCCCAATGAGTCACGCACCAGTTCCAAATACTTAACATAATGTGAAATAGGAGGCCAGGTACACATGGAGAAATATTCTGAATATCAAAAATATTTCACTAAAAATCACAAGAAGGCATGGAGCTCCAATGTTAAGAAAACCTAAAAACAAGTGACTAACTCCAAAGAAAACAAGCCACACTAGAATCTAAAATCAAGGAAATGTTTAAAAAAAATCTAGCATTAAGCCATCCACCTGTATTGTTACGAAACCGTATTTATTAAGTCAAATTCCCTACTCCTGGACAGTCTTAAGAGACGCAGAGAGTAAGGAGGCACTGGGTTAAACCGGTAGCCACACTGGTTGCCGACACATTCAGGCCTTGGTTTGGCTAGCTTGGAGGGAGGCATTCTACATACCACGTCTGGAGCAATAAGACGCTGACAGAGTAAGAGCCCATTTACGAACAATGTCTGGGAATGTGTAATATTGGTGTCGCAGAGGGTGGGGTGACAGCCCATTGAGCCGTCCTTCCAGGAAACAGCATGACCGGAACGCACTCCATTACAGTGCCCTTCCATGTACTCGACAGGAAAAAAGCTCTCACTAACCGGCACAAAATACAGCGTCTATCCCTATATAGAGACACCGCAACCACCTGTCAGCACTGCACACACCGCAATCACCTGTCAGCACTGCACACACCACAACCACCACAACCAGCTGTGAACAACTCAGACATCTAGCAATAAGCTCCATGACGATAATTGTCCCTATGCTAGCAGGAATACGCTTTGCTGATGGTGTAATAGGTTAGTCACATGAGCCCCCCCCCCAGTCAGATTCGAATTCATCCAAACATATTGTGTTCCCTTTAACCTCTGACTATAGTGTGGACACTTACCTGATCCAAGTAGGCCAGGCCAGAGGTGGCAGTTCCTGTGCTCACGGGCAGGTAAGGTGCTCCCCCTGGAGGGTCTGGCTGTGGATGTTTTGAGGGATGCATGTGGTGATGTGGGGGAATGCTGCATCCAGGACCAGGGTAGTCATGGAAACCGGGTGATGCAGGTGCAGGAGGTGCTGATGGGCCAGGATAAGGAGGGGTGGGATATGGTGGAGAAGGGTACCCAGCCATGGGTGAAGGATAACCTGTGGGAAGAACACAGGGGTCAATACTGATTGTCAATCATTTATTTAATATCTGATTAACTTATAGCTCAGGGATACAGTGAATATGACTGCTGGGTTTATTTTACCAGCCGGCTATAGCTCGGGGATACAGTGAATAGAACTGCCGGGTTTATTCTACCAGCTGTCTATAGCTCGGGGATACGGTGAATAGAACTGCTGGGTTTATTCTACCAGCTGTCTATAGCTCGGGGATACGGTGAATAGAACTGACGGGTTTATTCTACCAGCTGTCTATAGCTCGGGGATACGGTGAATAGAACTGCTGGGTTTATTCTACCAGCTGTCTATAGCTCGGGGATACGGTGAATAGAACTGCCGGGTTTATTCTACCAGCTGTCTATAGCTCAGCGATACAGTGAATAGAACTGCTGGGTTTATTCTACCAGCTGTCTATAGCTCAGGGATACAGTGAATAGAACTGCCGGGTTTATTCTACCAGCTGTCTATAGCTCGGGGATACAGTGAATAGAACTGCTGGGTTTATCATACCAGCTGGCTATAGCTCGGGGATACGGTGGATAGAACTGCTGGGTTTATCATACCAGCTGGCTATAGCTCGGGGATACGGTGAATAGAACCGCTGGGTTTATCATACCAGCTGGCTATAGCTCGGGGATTCAGTGAATAGAACTGCTGGGTTTATTCTACCAGCCGGCTATAGCTCGGGGATACAGTGAATAGAACTGCTGGGTTTGTTCTAACAGCTGGCTATAGCTCGGGGATACAGTGAATAGAACTGCCGGGTTTATTCTACCAGCTGTCTATAGCTCGGGGATACAGTGAATAGAACTGCTGGGTTTGTTCTACCAGCTGTCTATAGCTCGGGGATACAGTGAATAGAACCGCTGGGTTTGTTCTACCAGCCGGCTATAGCTCGGAGATACAGTGAATAGAACCGCTGGGTTTATCATACCAGCTGGCTATAGCTCGGGGATACAGTGAATAGAACTGCTGGGTTTATTCTACCAGCTGTCTATAGCTCGGGGATACGGTGAATAGAACTGCCGGGTTTATTCTACCAGCTGTCTATAGCTCAGGGATACAGTGAATAGAACTGCCGGGTTTATTCTACCAGCTGTCTATAGCTCGGGGATACAGTGAATAGAACTGCTGGGTTTATCATACCAGCTGGCTATAGCTCGGGGATACAGTGAATAGAACTGCTGGGTTTATCATACCAGCTGGCTATAGCTCGGGGATACAGTGAATAGAACCGCTGGGTTTGTTCTACCAGCCGGCTATAGCTCGGAGATACAGTGAATAGAACCGCTGGGTTTATCATACCAGCTGGCTATAGCTCGGGGATACAGTGAATAGAACTGCTGGGTTTATCATACCAGCTGGCTATAGCTCGGGGATACAGTGAATAGAACTGCTGGGTTTATCATACCAGCTGGCTATAGCTCAGGGATACGGTGAATAGAACTGCTGGGTTTATTCTACCAGCCGGCTATAGCTCAGGGATACAGTGAATAGAACTGCTGGGTTTGTTCTACCAGAGGTCTATAGCTCGGGGATACAGTGAATAGAACTGCTGGGTTTATTCTACCAGCCAGCTATAGCTCGGGGATACAGTGAATAGAACTGCTGGGTTTATTCTACCAGAAGGCTATAGCTCAGGGATACAGTGAATAGAACTGCTGGGTTTATTCTACCAGCAGGCTATAGCTCAGGGGTATAGTGAATAGAACTGCTGGGTTTATTCTACCAGCCGGCTATAGCTCAGGGATACAGTGAATAGAACTGCTGGGTTTATTCTACCAACCGGCTATAGCTCGGAGATACAGTGAATAGAACTGCCAGGTTTATTCTACCAGCCGGCTATAGCTCGGGAATACAGTGAATAGAACTGCCGGGTTTATTCTACTAGCAGGCTATAGCTCAGGGATATAGTGAATAGAACTGCCGGGTTTATTCTACCAGCCGGCTATAGCTCAGGGATACAGTGAATAGAACTGCTGGGTTTATTCTACCAGAAGGTAGAAAGGAACTGCTAGGTTTATCATACCAACTGGCTATAGCTCAGGGATACAGTGAATAGAACTGCTGGGTTTATTCTACCAGCCGGCTATAGCTCAGGGATACAGTGAATAGAACTGCTGGGTTTATTCTACCAGCAGGCTATAGCTCAGGGGTATAGTGAATGGAACTGCCGGGTTTATTCTACCAGCCGGCTATAGCTCAGGGATACAGTGAATAGAACTGCCGGGTTTATTCTACCAGCTGTCTATAGCTCGGGGATACGGTGAATAGAACTGCTGGGTTTATCATACCAGCTGGCTATAGCTCGGGGATACGGTGAATAGAACTGCTGGGTTTATCATACCAGCTGGCTATAGCTCGGGGATACGGTGAATAGAACTGCTGGGTTTATCATACCAGCTGGCTATAGCTCGGGGATACGGTGAATAGAACTGCTGGGTTTATCATACCAGCTGGCTATAGCTCGGGGATACGGTGAATAGAACCGCTGGGTTTATCATACAGCTGGCTATAGCTCGGGGATACGGTGAATAGAACCGCTGGGTTTATCATACCAGCTGGCTATAGCTCGGGGATACGGTGAATAGAACCGCTGGGTTTATCATACCAGCTGGCTATAGCTCGGGGATACGGTGAATAGAACCGCTGGGTTTATCATACCAGCTGGCTATAGCTCGGGGATACGGTGAATAGAACCGCTGGGTTTATCATAGCAGCTGGCTATAGCTCGGGGATACGGTGAATAGAACCGCTGGGTTTATCATAGCAGCTGGCTATAGCTCGGGGATACAGTGAATAGAACCGCTGGGTTTATCATACCAGCTGGCTATAGCTCGGGGATACAGTGAATAGAACCGCTGGGTTTATCATACCAGCTGGCTATAGCTCGGGGATACGGTGGATAGAACTGCTGGGTTTATGAACCATGCATATATTCGAGGGCAGCCCTAGAATGATAAATCCTAGCAGTGATCTGTTGTTTTCTGTTTATCAGAGCACTCTATTTTTGTAAGGTTGGACCCACTCTACTCCACTTTAATTCTTACCTGGCGCTGCCATCGTGTGGGATATATCTCAGCCGCCCTGCCAAACACCAAAACCACAGGATTAGTACACAGAGAATACAACACAGTGTATCAGTGAAAGAAACCCGGCTGGCTGGCTGGCTAAGAGTGGATGTGGAATGGAGCAGTCATAATGCGGGTCGTTAATCAGCAACTTTTTAGGTCAGGTGGCAGACAGACTGGTGGACCTTTGGCTGTAGGTAACTGAAGCCGAATGTTGTAGAACGAGGTAGTGGTGATGTGGTTGAGCTACACATTGAGGTGGGCTGCTGTGGTGGTTTGTTGTGTAGGTGAGTTTTTCCTATATGATGGGTTTGGTAGGTAACAAGGTGCAGACAGCAGACAGCCTGCTTAGGTGTGTTTCGTTTCATATGTTAAACTAATTGTTAAAGAGGCCTGAAGAATTTTCTATGTGAATCATCACAAAGGGTGGGAGAAAACCAAAACAAAGGCTGACCGAGAGAAACAAAGAGACAAACTGCTCCTAGGGAGGAAAATGGAAATATTGAGGGTATGAGGGATACGGAGGGGAGGGACGAGGATCTGGGGGATACGGAGGGGAGGGACGTGGATCTGGGGGATACGGAGGGGAGGGACGAGGATCTGGGGGATACGGAGGGGAGGGACGAGGATCTGGGGGATACGGAGGGAGGGACGCGGGATCTGGGGTGGATAACGAGGGAGTGGACGCAGGATCTGGGGGATACGGAGGGGAGGGACAAGGATCTGGTGGATCCGGAGGGGGGGATGAGGATCTGGGGGATACAGAGGGGAGGGACAAGGATCTGAGGGATACGGAGGGGAGGGACGAGGATCTGGGGGATACGGAGGGGAGGGACAAGGATCTGAGGGATACGGAGGGGAGGGACAAGGATCTGGGGGATACGGAGGGGAGGGACAAGGATCTGGGGGATACGGAGGGGAGGGACAAGGATCTGGGGGATCCGGAGGGGGGGATGAGGATCTGGGGGATACAGAGGGGAGGGACAAGCGATCTGAGGGATACCGGAGGGGGGAGGGACAAGAATCTGGGGATACCGGAGGGAAGCGACAAGGATCTGGGGACACGGAGGGGAAGCGACAAGATCTGGGGTGGACAATGGAGGGGAGGGACTCCAGGATCTGGGGATAATGGAGGGGAGGGACGAGGATCTGGGGATACCGAGGGGAGTGGACCCAGGGATCTGTGGGATCTAGAGGGGAGGGACGCGGATCTGGGGTGGCCTGTGAGGGGGAGGGACGCAGGATCTGGGGGGGACACGGAGGGGAGGGACTCCAGGATCTGGGACTGGAGGGGGGGACGAGGATCTGGGATACCGGAGGGGAGGGACCCAGGATCTGGGATTCGAGGGGGGACGAGGATCTGGGGATACGGAGGGGGGGATGAGGGACTGGGGACAATGGAGGGGGGACTCCAGGATCTGGGGATGTACGGAGGGGAGGGGCTTAAGGATCCGGGACTGGAGGGGGGGGACGAGGATCTGGGGATACCGGAGAGGGAAGGACCCAGGATCTGGGGGATACAATGGAGGGGAGGGACGAGATCTGGGGATACCGAGGGAGGGACTCCAGGATCTTGGGGATGGAGGGAGGGAGTGGAGTGATCTGGGGGATACGGAGGGGAGTGGGACTCCAGGATCTGGGGGATACGGAGGGGAGGGACGGTGATCTGAGAGGATCTGAGGGGGGGATGAGGATCTGGGTGGGATGGAGGGGGGGGATGAGGATCTGGGGGATGCGGAGGGGGGGGATTATAATTTGGGGACAGATGAGCACTTCAGGAACAAAAAGTGTGTAATGGGAAGAGTATAGAAAACATGAGCAGGGCGTTGATTCAGGACACAAAGAAAGCATTTAAAGAGGGAGGATACATTCTGAAAGCAGAGGAGAGGGGGTTGTATAGCATAATGAGAGCAAGTGATGGGGATACATTGATAGTGGGGTACTGAGAAAAAAGCAGCATGCAGGGATACCATGAAATTATATGTTGAGGGGTGATACCCTAAGGGGGTAGTGGGGGGGGGGAGGAGGGCAGCATGAAATGAGGGGATACCATGAGAAGGTATCTGAGGAATACTGAGAAAGCATATGTAGGGAGATATGAAAGGGTATTGGGGTAGGGAGGTACTGTGTAAGAGGCTGCAATATAATTTAGGGTTGGGGCAAATGACAGTGTAGTTTAGAGTTGCAGGGTAGATAATAGTATCAAGGCTTTG
>OW240914.1:3398110-3475817 GCA_933207985.1 Pelobates cultripes | reverse complement strand
AGGGAGAGAGAGAGAGAGTGTGAGACAGGGAGAGAGAGACAGTGTGAGACAGAGAGAGAGAGTGTGAGACAGGGAGAGACAGTATGTGGGAGAGAGGGACAGGGAGAGAGACAGTGTGTGGGAGAGAAGGACAGGGAGAGAGAGTGTGTGTGTGTGAGAGAGAGAGACAGGGAGAGAATGTGTGAGAGACAGGGAGAGAGACAGTGTGTGGGAGAGAAGGACAGGGAGAGACAGTGTGTGTGTGAGACAGGGAGAGAGAAACTGAGACAGTGTGTGAGAGAGACAATGTGTGTGTGTGAGACAGATTGTGTGTGTGTGTGTGAGAGAGAGAGACTGTGTGTGTGTGTGTGTGTGTGTGAGTGAGAGAGAGACAGACTGTGTGTGTGTGAGAGAGAGACTGTGTGTGTGTGAGAGAGAGACTGAGAGAGAAACAGGGAGCAGGGGGTTATGTAGAGACTTGGAGTGCAGGGTAGAAGAGACTGCAGACACAGCGGGTAGTAATATTTAAAGGATCGCTATAGGGTCAGGAACACAGACATGTATTCCTGACCCTATAGTGTTAAAACCACCATCTAGCCCCCCTGGGCCCCTCTTGCCTCCATAAATATAGTAAAATCTTACTGTATTCAAGCCTGAAGCTGTAACTCTGCATGCTGTTTGCCTCAGAAAAACAAGCTGTCTGCTGACATCATCAGAAGTGGTAGCCTGATCCAATCACAGTGCTTCCCATAGGATTGGCTGAGACTGACAAAACGGCAGATCAGGGACAGAGCCAGCATGATTCAAACACAGCCCTGGCCAATCAGCATCTCCTCATAGAGATACATTGAATCGATGAATCTCTATGAGGAAAGTTCAGTGTCTGCATGCAGAGGGAGGAGACACTGAATGTCAGTCACACTGTGCAGCACTGCCCCAGGAAGCACCTCTAGCAGCCATCTGTGGAGTGGCCAGTGGAGTTATCACTAGGGGGCAATATAAACATTGCATTATCTCTGAAAAGACAGTGTTTACAGCAAAAAGCCTGAAGGGAATGCTTATACTCACCAGAATAAATGCAATAAGCTATAGTTGCTCTAGTGACTGTAGTGTCCCTTTAATGAGGGTCACAGATGTTCAACTATAATGGTGCACAAGGCATTCCTACTAATTGTATACACGGCCCCTGTACTAGAGGTGTCTTACTATATACACGGCCGCTGTTCCTAGAGGTGTCATGTTGTGTATTACTTACACACACAATCACACACACACAGGGCCACCTTCAGGGATTACAGGCATTGCTCCTGTAAGGGGCATGCACAAACTGAGGGGCCCGCTGAAGTCTAGTTGGAGAGAAAGTACATCCCCCCATGTTGAGGATCTCCCGGGGAGCAGCCCCTTAGTGAGGAGAAGGGCCAATCCCCTTTCTCTCTGCGGCAGGTCTGGGTGTAAGCGACACCAGAGCGCCTCCTTGCAGCGCACATGGAATGCAGGAGAGCAAGAGGTACCAGAACCCTGCACCAGCTACGGTGGTACCCCTGTGAGCCGCCATCCTGGGGGCCGCGTCCCTTCAAAGCCCCTGATGCACATTGAGGAGAGAATATAGTGATTGCTGTAGGCTTCCAGTGGTATTATTTGCTGTGGCTGAGTAATTGTTTAATGTGTGGGAAGGGGGCTACCGGGGTATTTCTATTGTGGTGAGGTGGGGGTTATGATGATGGGGGTCCTGCCAGTGGTATTTTTATTTTTTTAGAGGTGGGGGGAATATAAGTGTGGTTTTGGTGGTTAATGTCCCACACTCCACCTGTGGTCACATATGGAATTGCAGGTCTCTGGCAGCTGTATGTGTTTCTGGCGCAGAGTGGGTTAACGCGTTCCGTGCAATTTGCTTTAATCTGTTTCTATGGAGAGCGAGCAGGTGAATCTGTCTGTGTTAGTCCTCCCCCGTCATATCATCTTACCACAAACAGATTGTCCTATACCTGCCCATTATCCTACTCCTCGATATACATGGATTTAGATTTCACGGCCTTGGGCTGGGTCTGACTCTAAACATACAATATACATACTACCATGCAGATATATTACACTATTTACCAACGCAAACTGATCACTGCTGGCTGAGCACCATTCGGCAACATTAAATGTCTGCTTTAACCCCTTAAGGACACATGACATGTGTGACATGTCATGATTCCCTTTTATTCCATAAGTTTGGTCCTTAAGGGGTTAAAATCAGTCATTACCGGATGTACCTCCTCTGCATTATGTGATGTAGAATTCTCATTTTGACTATACACAGAATCTTTTCCAGAGACTGTTAATACTACTAATAAGATAGCTAAAAAGCACTTAGCAGTGCGAGAGTTAACCAGGTAACTTTGCTTTGTCTGAACAGGATTATAATGTAATTCTACACCATAACCACTACAGCCCACTTCCACACGCTTTACCCATCAGACGCCTGGTCACTTTGGGTGCTGGGTGAACGACGTTCAGCTTCTGCAGAGCTGAATGCCCATCTTGGTGCCATTCATCGCCTGAGCGCGTCAGCAGATCGCAGTGAATCACATTCTCTCCCTGGCAGTATGCACAGAATTGACAATAGCCGGCCCAGAACGCTTCCTCTAGGCTGGCTAGTGATGCTTCATATACAGCCTCCAGGCACCAGTTACATCTCTGCCAGAAAATGGGTTAATCTCTGTATGTGCAGCGTTTCGTAGTGAAGCTCTGTATATACATCCTTTACACACCATAACCACTTCACGTCACAAGAGTAGTCATGTTTCTTGGAGGAACTCTTTAATATAATTGTTAAAGAGAATGAAGCATGTCGTGAAACACAGGTTGGCACAAATGAAGTGATTTTAATGTTTTATTCCATGATGCCAATCCAGTGACATTTAGTATGTTTTATTCTCTGTGTTCTCGCTGTGGACGGTACAGTTTCCTTTAACTGTTTATAGTTATTGTGGGTTTGTGGGCGGCAGTCTCAGACCACCATCTTCCGATGATGAGAAGTAGCAGCAGGTTTGGGTGCCGTGCTGGAGGAGCGAGGCAGCCGCTGCGTGGGTAGCCCCCAAACTCAGACTGGCCCCCCGGGATACTTCCTGGCAGAGGGCAGTATCTGGGGATGTAGGACAATCTGTTGTATAAAAGCGCATTCGTTCTTAGTTCTTGCCCTCCATTATGGGTAAATCGATACTGCCACAGTCGTCGTCATTCTCTGTGGCTGTCCGCTGTCCGGTGTGACCTTTGTACTGCTACTGCTGTACACGTAACGGATGCTGCTGTAATCCAATGGATCAAGGGGTCACTAACACACTGCTTTGTCAGTGTCCTTTGGTCCACATGTGGGTCAGTGGCACTCCCACCATTTTGTTGCACCGCCCGTACACTGGTACTGCTGCTTTTTACTAACCCCGGCTGCAACGGTAATTGGAAGAACCATGGGCACTGCTGCAGCTACAATTCAGTCATTTCTCCCAACACTTACAGCTCGGCAAGCTTGCTGGCTACAGCGCCAGTGCTTTGCTGCGCTTTATCGGGACAGCAGAGAGCAAACCTATCAGGACTGCCTTGTAGAACCAGGGAGGTATGGTTGATTGGATCAAGCAGGACTAAGACTGCCTCTAGTTGCTGTCAATCAGGTGAACAAAAGTCACTTAACCACCAGGAAGTGCCTCTAGTGGCTAACTTACACTGGATGTCCTTACTCTCTGCATGAGGGTATACTGCGTCAGTAAAACTCCATAGGAGACCATTGAAGCAATGCTTTCCTATGGGGAAGGAATAATGTGCTTGTGCCAACGGACAGGCCATCGGACAAACCAGGCAAGTGCCGGTGGGCCGCGGCTGACAGGGGAGATCCTTTTATCTCCTCTGCCAGCCCATGCAGTGCCGGCACTCGGTAAGCGCCAGCCTTGCTGTGTGCCATGACCGTCCGATGAGTGAGATCCATCAGCAGGGGAGGAAGAGAAGACTGCCACCATTGTCCTGCATGGCCTGTATTAAGGAGGGGGTCACTGTATTTATGTATTTAAATGTTTCTATCATATCCTTAACTAACATTTGATTGGCCCACGTCATGCCCACACCCCCAAAACGTGCGTGTGTGGGGGTGTCGCAATGACGTGCCCCAATGGGAGCCTGGATCTACTTTTGGCTCCCACTGCGCTCCTAATGCCAGACGGGCCGCATGACTGCTCATTGCGGTCCGTGCACACTGCCCGCTCAGAAGGAAAGCTCGTGCTGAGGACCCCAGCTGGTTCCCGGATAAGGTAAGTACCAACACATCGGGGACATAAGCCGTAATAATATGATAACACAATAATAAAGTAAGCACCAGTCGGTTGTGGTGTGCCGGAACCAACGTATGAAGTAGGACTGTAATAAAAGAGGGCCCACCCATTAGATTAGATTAGACTGTTCTGTCATGGAGGAGGCCTGAGTTTTTTTAGCCGGACAGCCCCTCCCACAATTACAGACTACGCCTTCATATTTGTAGTCGATACATAAGCCGTAATAATAAGATAATATCATGATAATTAGAAGTAAGTACCAGTCGGTTGTGGTGTGCCGGTACAGACGTATGGGGTAGGCCTGTAACAAAAGAGGGCAAAAAGTTGATGTGTACAAATAATATTTAGAGACAACATGGGTTTACTTCAGGGAGATCATGCCAAACTAATCTTATTGATTTTTTTGATTGGGTAACTAAAATTATAGATCAGGGTGGTGCAGTAGACATTGCTTACCTAGAGTTCAGTAAGGCTTTTGACACTGTTGCACACAGGGCCGCCATCAGGGGGTGACAACCGTGACAGTTGTCACGGGCCCGGCGGCCCTGGGGGGCCCGGACTGCTCTGGCAGTCCTGGGCCTCACTTTGTTTCTCTGCACACATAGATAGTGAATCTCGCTATCTATGTGTGCAGCCGCGGGCCCCCGGCTCCCTGTTACCGTCCGCAGAGGGGGCCCAGGCAGCACAGGAGCAGCTTCTCCTCCTGTCTTCTCTCTTCTAATAACTCTCGCGGGACCCGGTTACCATGGCAACGCTCCGCGGGTCTCGCGAGAGTTATTAGAAGAGGAGAAGCTGTGTGCTGCCTGGGCCCCTCTGTGGACGGTGACAGGGAGCCGGGGGGGCCCCCACCGGACCACCACAGATGGAATCTCCCCCCTCCATGGACACAGGTAAGCAGGGAGGGGGGAAAAACATTTAATTAAATTTAATTAAAAATTTATGTTAAAATGCCCCTTCCTCCCCCCCCCCAGATTGCACATTTACACAACACACACTGCATACACCAACACAACACACACACACACTGCATACACCAACACAACACACACACACTGCATACACCAATACAACACACACTGCATACACTAACACACAACACACACACTGCATACACCAATACAACACACACTGCATACACTAACACACAACACACACATACTGCATACACTAACACACAACACACACACTGCATACACTAACACACAACACACACTGCATACACCAATACACAACACACACACTGCATACACCAATACACAACACACACACTGCATACACCAATACAACACACACTGCATACACTAACACAACACACACACTGCATACACTAACACAACACACACTGCATAAACTAACACAACACACACACGCTGCATACACTAACACAACACACACAGCATACACTAACACAATACACACACACTGAATACACTAACACAACATACACTAACACAACACACACTGCATACACTAACACAACACACACACACTGCATACACTAACACAACACACACTAACACAACACACACTGCATACACTAACACAACACACACTGCATACACTAACACAACACACACACTGCATACACTAACACAACACACACACAACACACACACTGCATACACTAACACAACACACAACACAACACACACACTGCATACACCAATACAACACACACACTGCATACACTAACACAACACACACACACACACTGTATACACTAACACAACACACACACTGCATACACTAACACAACACACACTGCATACACTAACACAACACACACACAACACACACACTGCATACACTAACCCAACACACACACTGCATACACCAATACAACACACACACTGCATACACTAACACAACACACACTTCATACACCAATACAACACACACACTGCATACACTAACACAACAAACACACACTGCATACACCAATACAACACACACACTGCATACACTAACAAAACACACACACTGCATACACTAACACAACACACACACTGCATACACTAACACAACACACACTCTGCATACACTAATACAGCACACACGCTGCATACACTAACACACACACTGCATTCACTAATACAACATACACTCTGTATACACTACACACTAACACACTCTGTTTCGCTACACATTAACACACTCTGCATTCACTACACTAAGACACACTCTGCATCCGCTACACTAACACACACTCTGCATCCGCTACACATTAACACACACTCTGCATCCGCCACACACTAACACACACTCTGCATCCGCTACACACTAACCCACTCTCTGCATTCACTACACATTAACACACTCTGCATTCACTACACTAACACACACACTCTGCATCCACTACACACTAACACACTCTCTGCATTCACTACACTAACACACACTCTGCATCCGCTACACACTAACACACTCTCTGCATTCACTACACATTAACACACTCTCTGCATTCACTACACTAACACACACTCTGCATCCGCTACACACTAACTCTCTGCATTCACTACACATGAACACATTCTGCATTCACTACACTAACACACACTCTGCATTCACTACAAATTTACGCACACTCTGCATTCACTGCACTAACACGCACACTACATTCATTACACTGACACACTCTGCATTCACTACACACTAACACACACTCTGCATTCACTAAACTATGCATACACTCTGGATTCACTATAGTGACACACACTCTGCATTCACTACACTAACATACACTCTGCATTAACTGTACACACAGCATCCACTACACAAACATCCTGTATTCACAGTACACACACTACATCCACCACACATTGAAACACTCTGCATTCACTATACACAGACACTGCATCTAATACATGCACTACATCCACTACAGACACTGCACCAACTAAACACATTTCATCTAGTACATACAAACACTACATCCACTACACAAACACACACTACATCACTGTACACAGTATATCCACTACTCAAACACACTCTGCGTTCACTATACACACTGCATCCGCTACACAAACACACACTCTGCATTCACTGTACAAACAGTATCTAATACACACAAACACTACATCCATTACACATATTCTAATTCACTTCCACTATACACACCACATTCAGTCCTGCATCATTGTCAGCGGACCAGGTAGGGCGTGGGCGGGCCCGGGAGTGAGGGGGGGCCCAGACCTTGTGCTTTGTCAGGGGCCCCAAAATTTCTGATGGCGGCCCTGGTTGCACATAGAAGGCTAATCAATAAACTGCAATCTTTAAGTTTGGATTCCAATATTGTTGAATGGGTAAGGCAGTGGCTGAGTGACAGGCAACAGAGGGTTGTAGTTAATGGAATATATTCGAAGCTTGGACGTGTTACCAGTGGGGTACCTCAGGGATCTGTACTTGGACCCATTCTCTTTAATATTTTTATTAGTGATTGTAACGGATCACCTGGCACCCCGACTGGGTACCTCCGTTGAAGGATGCTCCTAGCACTTCCTGAGGACTCCAAGCACTGCAGCAGAAACCAAAACCACTGAACCGTAGGAGCATATGAATGCTCTCAAGCATATGAATGTTGTATACAGCCGAATAGGAAAAACCATGCGAATAGATTTACACTCCTAGCAGTCAAACTGGAACAGCATGCAATAAATCCTCCACCAATAATGAGACAACACTTCACTTTGAGGGTTAAGCAGGAACTGACTGTACTGGCACATACAGCCTCTTTTATTCCCAATCCACAAACTTAGTACTGCCCACAGGGTTTTACATAACAACCAATAACACACGTACATTACAGAAAGACACTCCCACACAAAATCCTTCCCTCTGGCTGTGATATGATTACTGAACACAATGGGTAATCTAATTATCACAGACAGAGAAATACAGTTTTTCCACATTATTCATAACTTGAAAAGTATGCATCACATTCACAGAATCAGCATACTCCAAATACAAACATATGTCAAAATCATACATATTGGTCCAGTGGTTCAAAAGTTAATGAAAAGTCCTATTTGACCAAATGCAGCATGGCTTTTCTGCCCAAAACCAGTTCTACAGAGTCTTCTATCCTGGAGATAATTGGGGAAGTAATCCAATTATCCCCAGGACAGAGGCAAAACTCCATTAGCCACATGGCAGCAAAAGACAATAAAGCACATTAAAACATATAACTGTGCAGCCATTGCACAAAACAGGTACATTCAACATATCCCCAGATAGCTCAGATCTGAGCGCACATTATTACTGAATGGCGCTCAGAGCACACACATACAGTTCAATTGCCATGGAGCCAAAGTCTTTCCGCTAGTCTTTCATTATACAAATGGGCTCCATGGCATAGCTATCTGGGTAACACTGCTCACATAGGGAAAGTACAGAAAGACCCAGCTTTTGGGTCTTTGCAGGGGAAAATACATCCTTTCAACATGGGGCCATAGTCACAGGGCAGGAGGCCGGCAATCAGTCTTCTCCAATGCCCAGTGGCGAGGCTGGTTCCGTCACAATGATATTGCAGAAGGTCTTGATGGTAAGGTATGTCTTTTTGCTGATGATACTAAGATATGTAACAGGGTTGATGTTCCAGGAGGGATAAGCCAAATGGCAAATGATTTAGGTAAACTAGAAAAATGGTCAGAATTGTGGCAACTGACATTTAATGTGGATAAGTGCAAGATAATGCATCTTGGACGTAAAAACCCAAGGGCAGAGTACAGAATAGTTGATAGAGTCCTAACCTCAACATCTGAGGAAAGGGATTTAGGGCTGATTATTTCTGATGACTTAAAGGTAGGCAGACAATGTAATAGAGCAGCAGGAAATGCTAGCAGATTGCTTGGTTGTATAGGGAGAGGTATTAGCAGTAGAAAGATGGAAGTGCTCATGCCATTGTACAGAACACTGGTGAGACCTCACTTGGAGTATTGTACACAGTACTGGAGACCGTATCTTCAGAAAGAGATTGATACTTTAGAGAGAGTTCAGAGAAGGGCTACTAAACTGGTTCATGGATTGCGGGTAAAACTTACCAGGAAAGGCTAAAGGATCTTAACATGTATAGCTTGGAGGAAAGACGAGACAGGGGGGATATGATAGAAACATTTAAATATATAAAGGGAATCAACACAGTAAAGGAGGAGACTATATTTAAAAGAAGAAAAACTACCACAACAAGAGGACATAGTCTTAAATTAGAGGGACAAAGGTTTAAAAATAATATCAGGAAGTATTACTTTACTGAGAGGGTAGTGGATGCATGTAATAGCCTTCCAGCTGAAGTGGTAGAGGTTAACACAGTAAAGGAGTTTAAGCATGCGTGGGATAGGCATAAGGCTATCCTAACTATAAGATAAGGCCAGGGACTAATGAAAGTATTTAGAAGATTGGGCAGACTAGATGGGCTGAATGGTTCTTATCTGCCGTCACATTCTATGTTTCTATTTAGAAAGCTAAATCTTTAAATGCTAGTCTCAATTCCTGTTCTGGATGTGGCAAATATTCGGAATATGCTGCTGACTTCCAGCGCCCTAATCTTTTTTTATTATATGATTCATCACCTCAAGCGAAAACTAAAGAATCCTAGGTGGGGATTGTGCCACCTGCGCCCCATTCATCGAGCAGTGAGTCTGCTCTCAAAAGTGTGAGTATGTTTCCTCTACAATTATTTATTAAGTGATTCTATACAGTGAACACTATATCTGCCACTTTCCCTTTCTTTCCGGTCTGAAACTGCCAACATTAGGAATATCTGGAAGGACTATCTGCCTCACATATCCTAGAAGTGGGGATCATTCTACTTCACGCTATATATACACCAGAGCAGGATATAGCTCTGGTAAATGTGAGTAGTATATTATTCATTTTATTATCATTTAATATATTTTATTTTATACTGTGCCATTGGAGTTCCTGTCTTTTATGTCTTCCATGTACCTCTGGAATCTCAAGTATTATTCCATCAAGAAGATCTAATGCAATCAAGCCGAACCACTTCTCTAAAATACTTTTTTATTTGATTTAGATTTTATACTAATACACATTTTTATTATTCACTCTTTGTATTTTATCTGTGTTAGAGGACATTTACATTACTATTACCACTTTAGAATATTCCTAATCCCCTTTTTAGGCACATCATTATCCTCCTGCATTTCTCTGATATCTGTGGGGTATCAAGAGGAAGCCCCTAACATTTTAAGGTGTGCTGTCTTAAATTACTATTCAATATAATCTTTTTTGTAACTTTATTTAGCACTGATCCTTCTGTGAATCTTATCCATTGCTATATAACCAAATCCCTCTGGTGATAGCTGCTTTATAAGTTACAAAACGATGTCCATCTTCGATTTCAGAAATAACCACACAACCGACGTGAACCATGTATGTAATACAGAAGAACACATCCTTATATACACAAGAACAGATCATTACAACCAAAAAGACCTTTTTGTCAAATTAGAAAAGGCCCTAACAACTGAAATAAAATTAAAATGGGAATCAGCAACTCTTAAAAAATACCTATATGAAATAATTACCCCTAGAGGACTTAGACATTTTAAGGAACCTACCTCAGATACAGATGACGAGGAATTTATGAATGATTGGTACAATAAATTGGAACTTTGTACCTTCGTTCTAATGGAAACATTAATAGCTAAGAAAAATAAAAAACTATCTGTTCTAGACATTGAGATTAATAATCTCAAAGAACAAATGTCATCCTTTAACGAAACACAAGTTTTCAAACAAAATTGCATTCTCATTCAAAACAAAATAGAAAAAGTAAAAATGGACACCAAGCACGTAAAAGTGAAAAAATATATTCGTGACAAACATGACTATGCTAACAATCAAATGAGATCTTTTCACCTAAACAATAGAAAATATACTTCTGAGACACAGTCACATTCTCACCACACTGACCACCACACTTTTAGACCTATTCCAAAACTTGTCTCCAATAGAAATCGCTATCCTAATCATTTTTCACCTATAAAACAACAATATCAACCACAACATCAAAGATATCAAAAACACTCAACATCCGACCAATATCACAAAAAATCACAACAGTCTCCACCGAGATATTTAAAAACCTCACAACACCTTCGCAAACCACGGCCTTCCTCACCACACTCTATCATCACAACTCTAACAGCTATAATGCTCACTCTACCACACAGTATAAAAATCCAATTTCTATCACTCCTAGACCACAGAGATCGAGATACACATATAGTAATTATGACACTACTAAATCACCGATTCACTATAACCACCCTAACAGGTATCAATTACTATCTGTGGACTCAGACATTGATAATGAAGATTATTTTTGAGAAATCAATACACAGACAAATGCACAAGCTCAAATTCCCTACCCTACAAGAGTGAGGAAACAAAGTTTAAGTTTAGAGGAAGGAGAAGTGGGAGAAGATCACAAAAGGGAAAGATTAGAGAGACAGTAACACATCTTACTGAAAAGGAACAAGGGATTTTCAATTTATCTCAAAAAGTTTTATCATCCACCCAAATATCTGTTTTAACTAAAGGTCTTAAATTTGCACCCAAGAATGCTTTTAAACCATTTCAGGCTTTTATAGACGTTAATAAATTTATTAGAAAAGCTACCCTCAAAAGATTTTTTACAAATAGGGTACAAAATGTCACTCCCATTCACAACCCAACTCCCCCTCTCCCATCAAAACAACCTGATCATCCCAAAATAATATCTACCTCTTTAAAGAATTCATCAAAATTTTACCCAACAAATTCGAAATCAGGCGCTCTAGAAATCTTTGAAAAATTAGTCCTTAAAGATATGGAGAAAATAAAAATTAATAATAAATATGATAACCAAAACTTATCACGTTTGGAACAAATAGCTCTAAAAGAGCTAAAAAAAGATGAAGAAATTGTCATAAAGTCTGCAGATAAAGGGGGGAGGGCATAGTCATACTCTCCAAAGAAATGTATATTAACAAAGCCATGAGACAACTTAATGACACAAAAGTATATGACAAACTATCTTTTGACCCAACCCCCGTATTAAAAAAATCTTATGTTCCCTTTTAGAAAAAGGTAGAGAAATCAACATTTTAAACAAACAAGAATTTGAATTTTTAAATGTGCAATACCCCAAGATCCCCGTAATTTATTTTTTACCAAAAATTCATAAAAATGAAACAAACCCACTCGGAACACCTATTGTCTCAGGGATCGGGTCGGTCTTATCCAACTTGTCAAAATACCTTTACATCCTGTTGCAGCCATCAGTTAAAAATATGGAGTCTTATCTTAAAGACTCCATGACTCTTCTCATATTTTTAAATACTTTTAACAGGAAAGAATCATAGTTTTTAGTAACATGTGACGTACAATCCCTATATACCATCATACCACATGATGTGCAGCAGTAGAAAAAAAATTAAGATTAGAAAATACAATTCCAGACGACCAAATACTTTTTATTTTACAAGGCATCCATACAATTTTAACTAACAATTACTTTTGGTTTTATGACTCATTTTATATACAAAAACAGGGTACAGCGATGGGCACCAGGTTTGTCCCAAGTTATGCCAACATCTTCATGGCTGACTGGGAGACGGATGCCGTCCTGGGGAGACATGAGTGGAGGGCAAACCTGGTGTCCTACTTCCGATATATTGATGATATGTTTTTTATTTGGGAAGGAACTGAAAATTCGCTAAAAAATGTTTTAAACTATCTTAATGTTAATAACAAGGGGATCATCCTAACAAGGGAATATAGTAACACCTCAATTAATTTTCCGGATTTACAAATTTTCATACAAGACAAAGTAAATAAAAAAACATTTTTCAAAAAAGTCTGTAGTAATAACATGATAGACACTTCCAGCTGCCACCACAAGCCCTGGCTACACAGCATTCCAAAAAGCCAATTCCTTTGTTTGAGAAGAAATTGTTCAAATTTACAAGATTTCGATAACCAATCTGCAACATTAAGAAACAAATTCATTGAAAAGAAATATCAAGAAAAAACATTGAGACGATAATATATCAGCTATAAAAAATACCGATGGAATATAAAGATAAAAACACTGACAACTCTCTCTCTTTACCAATTGTCTTTGATTTTAATAATAAAAGTAACATGGTGAGAAAAATTGTAAATAAGCATTGGCACAAAACAAGATGAGATTTTAAAAACTGTTATTCCAGAGAAACCCAATATTGTTTTTAGGGGGGCGCCAAATTTTAAATCCATACTTACAAATCATTTAACAAAAATCCGCACCACCCAACCATCCACTTCCTTTTTAATAAAACCTATGGGTTTTTATAAATGCAATAAGTGTATAGTATGCAACAGCACCAATTGTGATGTGAAAACAAAAACTACAAATTTCAAATCTACCATTACTAAAAAATCATACACAATTAAGGACTTTATAAATTGTAATACAAAAAATGTTCTATATATTTGTTAGAATGCCCATGTGGGTTACAGTGCGTGGGAATGACGACTCGATGTTTGAAAAATAAGACTGGCAGAGCACTGCCAAAACATAATCAGGGGATACGAACACTTGTATATGATAAAAATCCAAAATTTCTAAAGTGTGTTGGAATAAAAAAAAAATGTAATATCCCACGGAGAGGTGGCGATATAAAAAGGACTCTAGGAAGTACAGAGATGGAATGGGTTTTTAATTTAAAAACCCTTACCCCACAGGGTTTAAATGTGGACTTTGATCTCTACAATTTTTTATAAACTTTTTATAATTTTCTACAAATTAATTTAAAGAAATTAAGGGGAAAAAGAAGGAGAAAAGGGAAGAAAAAAAAGAGAAAAAGAGAGGAAAGGAGAATAAAAGAAAAACAAAGAAGAAAGGAAATTATCTCTCTGCTGCCGAAAAAGTGAAATAGTTCAATGCCTTGGACGAGGGATGAAAACATTAGATATTTCACGAAAACTTAAGTGTAATCATCGCACTATTAAGAGATTTGTGGCTGATTCAGAGCACAGATGGGTTCGTGCAGATAAAGGCACATTGAGGAAGATTTCTGCCAGCTTCATGCAATGGATCAAGAGAGCAGCTGCTAAAATACCATTACATAGCAGCAAACAGATATTTGAAGCTGCTGGTGCCTCTGGAGTCCCACAGACATCAATGTGTAGAGTCCTCCAGAGTCTTGCAACTGTGCATAAATCTTCTATTTGGCCACCACTAACCAATGCTCACAAGCAGAAACAGCTGCATTGGGCAGAAAAATACATGAAGACTAATTTTCAAACAGTCCTGTTCACTGATGAGTGCTGTGCAATAGTGATGTCCCGAACGGTTCGCCGCGGACGGCGAACATAAACATAAACTTTGACCCTGTACCTCACAGTCAGCAGACACATTCCAGCCAATCAGCAGCAGACCCTCCCTCCCAGTCCCTCCCACCTCCTGGACAGCATCCATTTTACATTCATTGTGAAGCTGCATTCTTAGTAAGCTGTCCAGGAGGTGGGAGGGTCTGGGAGGGAGGGTCTGCTGCTGATTGGCTGGAATGTGTCTGCTGACTGTGAGGTACAGGGTCAAAGTTTATGTTTATGTTCACCGTCCGCGGCGAACCGTTCAGGACATCACTACTGTGCAACCCTGGATGGTCCAGATGGATGGAGTAGTGGATGGTTGGTGCAAGGCTGCGACGTCAGCAAGGCGGTGGTGGAGTCATGTTTTGGGCCGGAATCATGGGAAGAGAGCTGGTCGGCCCCTTTAGGGTCCCCGAAGGTGTAAAGATTACCTCTGCAAAGTATGTGGAGTTTCTGACTGACCACTTTCTTCCCTGGTACAGAAGGAAGAACTATGCTTTCCATAATAAAATCATCTTCATGCATGACAATGCACCATCTCATGCTGCAAAGAATACCTCTGCATCAATGGCTGCTATGGGGATAAAAGGAGAGAAAGTCATGGTGTGGCCTCCATCATCCCCTGACCTCAATCCTATTGAGAACCTTTGGAGCATCCTCAAGCAAAAGATCTATGAGGGTGGGGGGCAGTTTACATCCAAACAGCAGCTCTGGGAGGCAGTTTGACATCTTCAAGCAGAAACTATCCAAAAACTCACAAGTTCAATGGATGCAAGACTTGTGAAGCTGCTATCAAATAAGGGGTGCTATGTTAAAATGTAACGTGACCTGTTAAAATGTTTAAAAAGTTGTTATAAGTTTGATTAAAATAGCTTTTGATTTCAGTAAATATGCTGCAAACACAACAAATGACAATTTTCAGTTCTTTTCAACCTATAAAGTGTTTTAAAACTTACTGTGCGTAATAATTTGTAACAGTGCATTGTAAGTTTTTTATGTTTAAAAAAAATACTGTTATCATTAGGAGGTTTGTTCAATAAAATTTGAATTGTACTCTTAATAGTTGCTAACATGAGAATTATGCTGTCTGTTATTTACATCAATTGTTTAGTTACGTGAGAAATATCATTTGCATAATAATTTGGAACAGGGTGTATATAGAACACAAAATAAGAGAGAGAAAATGAGAGATTTCCTGTGTACCTTCCCTATATAGGGAAGAAATTCTCGAAAAAATATCCTTAACGTCCAAAGGATAGTAAATTATAGCATACAAGTGTATATATACATCAATTTAAAAAAAACCTAATAGGCATGCTACCTAAACCACAAACCACAATCCTTAAATAGAAATCTCAGTCCTGGCAGTGAACGGCCACAATATGTTTGTTGAATCCACCTAGGCACTTCTGACTCAAGTCCAATGTTTGTATAGATCAGGGTTTTCCAAAGTGTGGGTCGCAGGGTGATTCCCAGTGGGTCGTGTTGACACACGCCTCCGGGACCTAAGAGACCGTCAGACAGACTGATTAGTCTGGCCCTCGGTCCGTGACCGCAGGCCCGACACCAGGAGGGGGACCGGCGGCTTGCCCTGTATGCCTCCGGGCTTCCTCCAATCAGTCTGCCCAGTACCTCTAGTCTTCCACTCCACTGGGTGCAGAGCTGCAGACTGTGTGATAGAAGTCTCGTGAGCACCCAGAGTGTTACCACGGCAACACTCTGGGTGTTCGCGAGACTTCTATCACATGGTCTGCAGCTCTGCACGCAGCGGAGCTGAAGACCGGAGCATTAACCCGCTGGACCACCAGGGAATTTAATAAAGATTGGACACAGTGTGTCTCTGTATGTGTGTGGAAGTGTATACACTGCACACAAATGCACACCTGCATTCAAACACCAACATTCACACACATACTACATACATTCAAACAAACATACATAAGTTGTATGCTTCTAAAACAGATTACCATGATGTGCCATGTTTCTGCCTCTAAAACAGCCATGATATGCCAAAATTATTGCTCTAAAATTGCCATTTTATGCCTCTAAAGCTGTTTGCCACGTCGTGCCAATCGTGTGCATCTAAAGCTGATTGCCATTGTGTTCATTTTTAAAATATACATTAAAAGCCAGTGGGTCTCGAAAAATTACCGTTTTCAAAAGTGGGTCTTGGCCCATAAAAGTTTGGGAAGCCCTGGTATAGATACTAAGTGCATCATACAGTAAAGAGAGGATAAAAAAAATATATATATATATATATATTTTTTTTTTTTTTTTGTGTACGGCACATTAGAGGAACTTATGGTTATGATATTATGTAATAAATAAGAACAAAAGTCGGTTGAGGTGTGACAAAACCGACGGGACGTTAGACCTGTAAAAAAGAGGGCAAAAATTATGAAAACGTTTTCTTTGCAAGACCTATTTAATTTAGCAAGACATTATTTAGACATTTCATGGAAAGCTAGTCTGATTTCCTTTTCTGGATTAGGGATGGAGCTGTTGTATGCAGAGGATTTCCAGCGTCCCATGTTGTTAATGATATGTGTTGGTACGTGACTACCAGAAGCTGCTGTGGCCGCACCAATACCGAATGAATGGCCAGAGAATGAATGCGGGCTGTGTCCTAGTCTGAGTATGAATGTGCGTATGTATATCAAGAACTGTTAGTGGGAATTCAGGGTTTGCTGTAAACTGTTCCTTAACTAAGTTATCCAATATATGAATTGGACACTGTGACAGATCCATCTGTATAGACTAGGATTGCTGATTCGTCTGTTTTGCCTTTTCGTGGAATTACAGGTTTGTATGCCTCTGTTCGTATAATTGACGTTTTTTGCCGAACAAAACTACCGAACGGACGGCCACCCAGAAGAGAAGTGTGCTGCAGGTTAACCTCTTGATCCCAATTAGAACATTGTGATTAACCGCAGACACTTCTCAATTAAAACCGAATGCAGGGTGGTCGTCTTTCGTATGTCGACCACGAGGCGGCGGCCATTTTAAACAAGCGAAAGACCCGCGGTGTTCGGCCCAGATTCTATGGAACTGAAAACGGACACTTTTTCCGCCGAACACCGCTGAAGCCGCCGACCTCCCTTCTCAATCGACAGAAGTACACGAACACCGGCCGTTCAGGAGTTTGAAACGCACGAATGGACTTAACCCAGATAGCCTTCCCATGGAGTCAATCGCATACCGAAAGACTGTAATAGACTTTGACTCCATGGTGATTGAACTATGCGTATGGGATCTGAGCGCTATTCGCCAATAATATGCACTGAGATCCAGGCTATCTGGGGATATGTGATACGAATGAGAAATATTCAACAATTATAAAGTTATGTATTTTTGTGTGTTTTTCATGTGGTATTTAAAATGGCGATTTGCCTCTGTCCTGGAGATAATTGAATTACTTCTCAATTATCTCCAGGGCAGAGGGGAGGAAACCATAATGCATGCTGGGAATATTATGTGCCTGTGTGTCCTGAAATGCCGTATGTCCATCTGTCATTACAGTCTCCCATTTGGTCCCCTAGGGGAGTGTCCACCAAGTGGGAGACCTGCATAAATACGGGCGGGTAGCCCACAGTAAACCCAGTTCATTATTGACCCTCAATGCGGAGCTTGGTCTCGTTATTGGGGGGAATTATGGTTCTTATCTGCCGTCACATTCTATGTTTCTATGTTAGTCTCTAAACACCTCTTAGGACATTGTTGGCTGGATAAAAGGCTAAGAATGGAGCTTTGTTTGGATAAATAGTTAACATGTAGTGCTGTATGTCTGTTAAGTAAAGTTTGATTGTATTGTATGCTAATATTAAAGATATGTGGCAAACAGTTGTGAACGCGACCATTGTTTCTATGGAAAAGACATTTATTACATTAATTTGTTGAACAAATGCTCTGGCATAGGCTTTTTTTTGATTGATTGATCAACCAGCTTGTGCGAGCGACCTACTTTGATTTAACAGGGTATTCAGAGTATTATTAGGTCTGAGAACTGTGGAGGTTCTTTGGGTTGTAAGTTTGCTGTCGGGTGGTGTGGCCACGAAGCACTGGAGAAGCCTGGTTGCTCGTCTGTTACCTTTGGACTATGGCCCCGTGTTAAACAGCCTTCTTTTCACCTGCAAAAAAGGCTTGTTCGTGCTTTCCTGCCCGGCGTTCGGTAGATTCAATCTACCGAACAAACAACCGATTGACTGGACCACCTGTATTGGGAGTGTGTCGGCAATTTACCTCCCAGAAGCTGCGGTTAACCGCAGCTTAATTGACGAATGCTGGGTGGCCTTTGTTCGTTTGCCGAACATGTGGCGGCGGACATTTTAAAGTCCCAAACGGCCAGCGGTGTTCGACGAAGAACCCATGGAACTGAAAATGGACACTATTTGGCACGAACACCGCTGAAGCCGCCGACCTCCCTTCTCGTTCCGTAGAAATCTCACAAACGTCCCTGTATTCGGTGCTTATGACACGAAAAGCCATACCCCAGATAGCCATCCCGTGGAGTCTATTCGTATGTAGAATAGACTATGTGAACACTTTGACTCCACGCCGATTGGACTGTGTGCATAGGATCTGAGGGCTATTCGGTACTTTTGTGCGCTCAGATCCCAGCTATCTGGGGACACGTTGAATGCCTGTATTATATCATAGTATTGCAAACTTATATGTTTTTATGCATTTTTCCAATTGTCACCTAAGATGGCGTTTAGGCTCTGTCCAGGGAGATAATTGAATTACTTCCCAATTATCTCCCGGGCAGAGCAAAGGGTCCTGGGTAATTAAAGGGGAATGGCTATGTGTGTAACACTGTGATTGGCTATTGTATTGTCCTTGTCACAGTCTCCCATTTGGTCCCCTAGGGGAGTGTCCACCAGATGGGAGACCTGCATAAATACTGGGTAGGTAGCCCACATTAAACCAGATCACTTACCTTCAACATGGAGCATTGTCTCGTCTTTGGGGGAATTAATTCATATGGTTTGGCTATTTGCTGGTTCGGGAGTGTAAACCTATTCTTATGGTTTTTCCTGTTCGTATATATGGAGTGTTCGTATGTTTGAGAGGCTTCATATGGTTCCGGTTCGGGAGTTTGGAGAATTTGTGTGTTTCTCAGTTTGGGAGATTGGTGTTCTACAGTAGCTGCCTGTGTCTCTGGAAGGGAAGATCTCTTAACGGCGGTTTAACCCTTTTATGCCTGGGGGTGCCATTACAGATGGATTCTGACAAATTCCTGTAAATTAGAACGTGAGTGTGCGTCAGCTGCGTTATTCTGAATGCCTGGAACGTGGATACAACTTAGACAGAACTGTAGATTTGCCGCTTGTGTGTGTATCAGAGATTGTCTGTACTAAATTTGTGTGTACCAGTAACCTTGTCTGTGTGTGTCATTGAGATTGTCTGGCAGTGAGCTTATTTGTGTGCATCAGTAAGATTGTCGGTGTCTGCATGTGTGTATGCTTTACTGTATAATTTAATTACCCTGAAAAGACTAATATTTTGAATTAGAAAAAGAAATATACCAATTATATATATATATATATATATATATATATGTGTGTGTGTGTGTGTGTATATATAACACACACTACATAGCACAATGACTTATGGGGCTGGCATAGATTTTTTTCCAGGGCTGCTTCGTATCCCCAGTCCGGCCCTGGTGGAAGGTAGTTGACCGTATGAGATGCTGAGGAACATATTGCACATGCTTGTGTTTTAAGACCCGCAAAATGTCTACAAAATAATTCTGTGTCTAACTGGCCCCAGTCGGTATGAGTATTATATTGGGCTAGTGACGCAGAAGATCTAGAAGCGAAGGACTTGTGGTAGTCGTAGAAAGCATATCCTCCGTATTTATACACTAAGTCTATCAGCTTACGTAAGTATAAGTCAAGTTCCTCTGTACGGTGGGAAAAAGCAGAACAAATAACGTCCCTATATAGGCCGAAATCCAGGACAAATTCAGGAATATTTAATTTCCTGTTAATTCTAGGGTATCTAGACTTCATTACTATGGACAAGTCGTCAAACGTGTAAGATCTGTTTTCAATTACGTCTTGTGATGCTATGAGCAGTGAGGCCAGATTAATGTCTTTCCCTTCTATAATGTCCCGTTTAATGTTTTGTGGAAAGAGGCCAGTGTTTGTGACTAAGTGGTTACTAAAAAAGACTGGACATACCCCATTTGCAATACCTTGTGTTGTGTTCTTTTGCAAATGGTATGCCATCATGGGGGTAATTCTCATTCCTGGGCTACCATACGCTCTCAAAGGCAACGTAACCAACCTGGCCATTTTCAATGTAAAAATATTTGACCCATATATTTGACCCTGTAACTTTCAAAAATGCTATAAAACCTGTACATTGGGGGGTACTGTTTTACTCGGGAGACATCGCTGAACACAAATATTAGTGTTTCAAAACTGGAAAATGTATCACAACAATTATATCATCAGTAAAAGTGCTGTTTGTGTGTGAAAAATGCTAAAAAAGTCACTTTCACTGACAATATCATCGCTGTGATATGTTTTACTGTTTTGAATCACTAATATTTGTGTTCAGCGAAGTCTCCTGAGTAAAACTGTACCCCCCCATGTACAGGTTTTAGGGTGTCATAGAAAGTTACAGGGTAAAATACAGTGCTAGCAAATTAAATTCTCTGGAATTTCGCCCTGGGTTGGCAGGCAGGTCCCTCAAATTGCAATCAATAAAATTACTTTTACATGTTTTTATTTAATTTAAATTACTTATTATTTGTATTTTATTATAATATTTATATACAATATATATAGTTATTATATATATTATATATACGTGTGTAATTTAATTATAAGTGTATTTTTATATTAATATATGTACATATTGATATAAAAATACACTTAGTATGACATTATATATATGTGATATATAGACATATTATTTAGATATAATAAATGTCTATATATATCATATTTATATACACATATATATAAAAAATTTTTTATTAACTTTAACTTTATTTTTTTTTATTTTTTACACTAGCAGGGAGAGTGCCTGTCAGCACAGACAGTCCCCCTGCAGTCAGACACATGGACACCTATTGTGACCATGTGATCGCTCAGTTGAGCGATCACATGGCCCCAGGGGTCCTAATCCAGTGTGGGGAGACTGTCTGGGCTGCAGGCAGTCTCCCCACACCGGGAGCACCGCCGATCACCGCCGGGGGAACGACGGCGATCGGGTAAGTACATTGGACCGTTAGGACAGTTCAGGACCGTCACCGGTCGGCAATGGGAAAATACTGATGACGGTCCTGAACCATCCTCGGTCCTTAAGGGGTTAAAGTTGCACAAAGAGCTCTCCGTATCTGGAGAGATAGAGTGCAGGCAGAAAGCTTATTGTGGTTCCTGTGGCCGTTACACCGTAATGGGCGATCGTGAGTGTAAAGGTTTTCAATGTCAGGTTTACTATGCCACTGTTGTCACGCTTGATGGCCGTGTTTGTTATATGAGAAGATACACCCCAGGAGACCCTACTAACAAATACATTTATTATGACTTTGAATGCATGCAGGAGACCAGTATATATCTATGTTTCAGAATTAGAAGGGGATACGTGCTGGGAGTTTCAGGGCGAACCGTGTCTAGAGGAGTTTGTGATAACTTTTATAGACAAACCATTTAGTGGCTACACATTCATAGCGCATAATGTGGGCAGATATCATTCTTACTTTGTGGTGAATCAAGTTCTTAAGGAGAAAATTGCTATTGAGTTATGGCTCAGTAAGTTACTTTGTGTGACTGTCGCTGATGTAGGTATCAGATTTATTGATTCTTTACTTTTTCTCCCCATGACCCTGAGGCTCGTCGGCTGTAAAGAGAATTTTCCACACTTTTTTTAACACCGCTCAGAATCAGTCTTATATTGGCCCTATGCCTTCGGTAACTATTATGGTTATGAGCAATTGATGTGTGATGATAAAGGAGCTAATGGCCTGGTATAAAGAGAACCAACATTGTGAGGTCAAGATGAACTTGAAAAATACTGTATAGATTTTAAAATCTTGAAACAGGCCTGTGTCTGCTACAGAGAAAGTGTGATGGAAATGACCAAGAAGGTAAAAATAATTATGGGATCTTCAGATCCCGAAACGGTCATTAATGATATTGATCCTTTCCAACTTACTACATTAGCTTCTGTGTGCATGGCCATGTAAAGCTTCAAGTTTTTACCGAAAGACACCATATTTATTTTAACCTCTGACAATTACCACAAAAAATTAAAAAACATTTCTCACTAGCAGGGGACCACTCTTCAGCACACTCTACAGGGTGGTGAAAGGACTGTTGGGTATTCGCTGATTGGTGGTCAGCCTACAGCTTTTGACTTGAATGGGTGTTTCTATGACAGCTGTCAAGTTTGTTATAATGAAAAGGCTTCTAACACAGTTACAAAGACTAAATATTACACTACAAAACCAATGTTTTCTAAAAATGCAGGGTTATGTGGTCTGTGAGATATGGAAAGATGATTAGTCAAACCTGTTCGAAACTGACAAACATCTTCCAGCTTTTCTTATCAATTAAAGCTTTTTCCACAGCTGTTGGAGCCTCATGATGTACTTTACGGGGGCCGCACAAACTCAATAAAATTGTACCACGAGAGCAGCCTCAGGCGAGAGCATGCACTATTTACCAGTCTATATCACTACGTCAACAAAACAAAATTATATCCCACGGGTCACCCGATAATCATTTATCATGATTTTCAGTCTTTTGATCACTATTTTGGCATTGCTAAAGTAAAGGTCTACCCAACTAGAGGTTTATTTCCCCCCTTTATGCCTGTTAAAGTGAATGGAAAACTTATGTTCCCATGATGTCGCACATGTACAGCTAATAACCAAACAATACATTGCAAACTTAACGAGGACAATAGATCTTTGACAGGCACTTGATGCGCTGTTAAAATATAGCAAGTTCTGATTAAGGACTATGTGACGGTATAATCCTGTGACCCGTCAATCGTTCCCTTCTTCCCATAAAATAAAATAGCCAAGTAATCCACAGAATAATAAATCGCTGGTATCGCCGAATAATCCACACATGAGCCAAAGCTTAATGCTGGAACAAGACTGATTTACTGGGAACAAGGGTGCTCAGTTTATGCAACGCATAACTCCTCCTCTGGGCCAGGCTAGATAATTGAGTTTAAGCAGCATATCAAACACAATTATCTACTGGCCAGAAAAGTTAAAATTTTTCACAATTCTTAAAAATATACTTTATACATAACATATTAATATAAAACCTACCCATATCCCTGGGTAGCTGAGGGTGATGTGAGCAACATATTCAAAATTCGGAAAATCCGTTCAGTAGTTTTGGAGTTATACCATGTGGAAGTTTGAGATTGTAGCCGACTCAGAGTTCCATAGAATCAGTGGCAAGAGCCGGTCTCCGTTCGGATGAAATTTGCACGAAAATCACTGTAGATATCTTCAATCTGGTTCTTGGAGAATGCTTCCCTCGTTCGTCTGTTTCAAACTCCCGAACGCCGTTCTTCTGCCGTATTTATAAGTGGTTTGTATGGGACTTCCAAAGGGGGACCGGGTGTTTCTTCGAGTGCCATGCCGAAAACAGTTCCAGGCACTCGACGACCAAGTTGTCACGTATTCATCTGCTTATAGAAATGTGGTTAATGACATTTACTGTCCACACAGGAAAAGTTGTGCCGAGCAGCAACCTAATCCACAGAAGGGTTAATGCTGAGCAGTAATTGTGCAAATGAAACCTGGTGTCATGTATTCATCCGCTTAGAGAAAAGTGATTAATGACATTTACTGTCCACACAGGAAAAGTTGTGCCGAGCAGCAACCTAATCCACAGAAGGGTTAATGCTGAGCAGCAATTATGCAAATGAAACCTGGTAACTGACTTTGGGGTCAAAGGCCGGTTACAGCCTATCAGAACTAAAGGAGGGGTATTTAGGCCCAGTTCTCAGCCTGCTCAGTGCCCTGTCGTGGTTTCCCTTGTGGTTGTCTGAGAGCGCGTTCCTGTTTATAGTTTTCTACCTGGTTTTGACTTTGGCTTTGTTTATTGACTTCTCTATATTCTGGTATCCTGACTCCTGGCTTTCCTCATCGCTGTGTCCCTTTCTGTGTTCCCTGACCTCAGCTAGTATTTTTGACTATTCTTTGTACGTTAAATCCGGCCATTCTAAGGACCGGTAATACGTTACTTATTTGTCATCCGTGCTGTACAGTTCTACGTGCTGGATCAAACAGTAATCCTGACACAAGTCCCGCTGGCAGGCCGTTCAGGAGTTAAGATGGCCACCTCGGAACAGTCAATTAACTGGCGGTTTTCGTCCAGTTACTCAGAGTTCTAAGTTCTAATTGCTACCCAGGGTGGTCCTCATTCGGTAAACTGCTGATTTTACCGAACAAGGGAAATTAACTAAATGAAAGTAACGAATTAACAAGCAATAAAGGTAATAAGTCCAACTAATAAAGTAGCAGGGAGGGAGAGAACCGAATGAGTGGAGGGTGATTCTTCACAATGGCCCCCCTTTTTCTCCCTGTAGCAGACATGGCTGGACCTTTCCGGGTCCTGTAAGGCTGGCGGGACTTCCAGCCATTAGTCCGAGAGTAAGTCCGTTTGGCGAGATAGCCCATCCGCATTCCCATTTTGTTTGCCCGGCTGATAGTGTATAGTGAAGTCGTAGGGTTGAAGGGCAAGACTCCACCGTAGCAAACGGGCATTGTCACCAGAGACCCGGTTGAGCCAAACTAGAGGATTGTGGTCCGTGACGAGGGTGAAGGCACGGCCATAAAGGTATGGAGTCAGTTTCTTGAGTGCCCAGACCAGGGCCAGGCACTCTTTTTCAATGGCCGAGTAGCTGACCTCCCTGGGCAGAAGTTTCCGGCTTAGATAGGCGACCGGGTGCTCTCCTCCGTCTTCTCCAATCTGGCTCAAAACTGCCCCCAGTCCAAACATTGAAGCGTCTGTGTGGACGATAAAGTGTTTGTTAGGATCTGGGGCAGCTAACACGGGAGCATTGACAAGAGCTTGTTTTAGGGCTTGGAAGGCCACCTCACACTCCGGGGACCACAGGACTTGCTGGGGTAGCTTCTTCTTTGTCAAATCAGTCAGGGGCTTAGCTAGGGTACTATAGTCAGGAACAAAGTGCCTGTAGTAGCCGACTGTCCCCAGGAAGGCCATGACCTGCGTCTTGGTACGGAGAGCCAGCCAGTTTGCAACGGCCTCGATCTTAGCAGGCTCTGGCAGTTGCCTACCACATCCAACCCGGTGGCCCAAATATTGCACCTCCGCCATATCAAAGTGGCATTTGTCAGGCTTCAAGGTTAAGCCGGCTCCCCTAATCCAGTCTAATACAGTCCCCACATGATCCAGGTGTGCCTCCCAGGTATCGCTATGGATAGGGATATCATCCAGGTAGGCACATGCATAGTCCTGGAGGCCCTCTAATAGGCAGTCCACCATCCGTTGGTAGGTGGCGGGAGTGTTCTTCATCCCGAACGGTATAGCCCTAAATTGGTATAGGCCGAATGGGGTGATGAAGGCTGACTTGGGCCCCGCTTCCTCTGCTAAAGAAATTTGCCAGTATCCTTTGCAGAGATCAATCGTGGTTAAATACTTTCCCTTGGATATACGGTCGAGGTCATTGGATAGGCATCTGTCACTGTTTTGTCATTGAGTCTCCTGTAATCGACACAAAAGCGGGTTGTGCCGTCCCGCTTTGGTACCAAGACTACAGGCTAGGCCCAAGGACTGTCGGAGTGTTCTATCACTCCTAACCGCAACATCTCATCTATCTCCTTCCGTATTCCGTCCTTAACGGCCTCGGGAATGCAGTAAGGGGGTTGCCTTATGGGTGCTTGCCCTGGGGTGTCCACCTTGTGGACGGCTAAATGGGTATACCCGGGTTCTTGGGAGAAGATGTCCTGCTTAGCTTCCAGCAGGTGAAGGGCGTGGGCCCGTTCTTGGGGCCCCAGCTGTTCCCCCAACTGGACCAGATCTATACCTCTCGTTTCTCTGTCCCCTCCTAACATGTCTGGCAAGGGCAACGTCTCCATGTCCTCTCCTGCTGGGGCACAGATAGTCGTCATCTCCTCAGCCCTTTCGTTATAATACCTCCACGAACCTCCAACAGTTCGTTGAGGTGTCTTCTTTGTCATTCATAAATGATGGAACCATCATTCTCACTTGGAAGTACATCCAAGGTTGTCACAGTCTGACTCACAATACCAATATCTTTGTATTGTGTTTTTTTACCACCACCTATGTACGACTTGCATGACTGTATAATGTTGTAGACTGTCTTCATGAGATTATTTTTGTCAGTAGATCTAGATACTGAGATTGTTAATCCTTCAAAATAGAAATGTATCGGATGATGAGAAGATAATGAGGTATACCACTATATTGCAGATATACTTGGCCGTCATCTCCTCAGCCCTTTCGTTATACACCTTGAGCATGTTGATGTGAAAGGTTAGTTTCACATCCTCATCTTCGCAGCTCGCTACGGTGTATGTGGTATCACATACCTGTCCTATGACTTTCTACGGACCCTGCCAGGCAGCCTGGAGCTTGTCGGTGAGGACCGGCCTTAATACCATCACCTTTTGCCCAATCTGAAAGCTCCGGTCTCTGGCCCTCTGATCGTACCATACTTTCTAGTGCTGCTGAGCCACCTGGAGGTTTTCCTGTACTGTCTGTGCCAATTTCTCCATGTGGTGCCTCAACACCAGCACATAGGGCACGATCGGAGTACCCTCAATCTCGGTCTGGCCCTCCCAATGATCCTTAATGAGGTCTAGGGGCCCCCTCACTCGCCTCCCGTACAGCAATTTGAAGGGTGAAACCCCCGTGGATTCCTGGGGCACCTCCCGGTATGCAAAGAGGAGGTGCGGCAGGAATCGCTCCCAGTCCCGGTAGGTCCCCGTGAACTTCTTCAACATCTGTTTTAGTGTGCCGTTGAATCGTTCACAGAGACCATTGGTCTGGGGATGGTACGGGGAGATAGTCAGGGACTTAATTCCGCAGACCCTCCATAGTTGCTGGGTTAACTCCACAGTGAACTTTGTACCCTGGTCTGATAAAATCTCCTTGGGAAATCCCACTCTAGAGAAAATCTTGACCAGGGCATCCGCCACGGTCTCAGCGTGGATATTGGGTAGGGCCACGGCTTTGGGGTAGCGGGTAGCGTTGTCCACTACAGTAAGGATATAGCGCTTACCGGAGCGGCTAGGCTGAGCTAGGGGTCCTATCAGGTCTACCGCTACCCTCGTGAAGAGTTCCTCGATGATTGGCATCGGGACCAATCTGGATTTAGGGTTGGCAAACCTCACAGGTCTGGCAGTAACTCCGGACATCATTGGATACCCCAGGCCAGAAGAAATTCTGAGTTACCCAGTTTAATGTCCGGCGTATTCCCAAGTGGCCTGCTAACGGGACATCATGCCCAATCCGTAACAACTCCCTCCGGTATTTCCTTGGGACTACCAACTTGCGTTTTTGCCGAGGCCCAGGTGCATTGACCCAGGTTTCCGTGAGCCTGTATAGTCTACCGTTTTCCCAGACTAACTGTTCCGTACCCAACCCCCCTTGGCCTGTCCTTGCCTTCTCCCTGTCCTTCCATAGGGATGGGTCTCCCACTACTTCCCTCCCAAAATCCTGCGTGGTATCAGGGATGGGAAAGGTGGGCATACCTGGGTCTCAGTAGGAGGTGGATGGCTCTTGGCAGCACGGCTTTGGGCTCTGGTGGTTACAGCTTGGGCTTCGTGGGTGGGTGTGGGTACAAAGGCTGAGGTGATGGGTCCAATGTCATTTCCCAGGATCACTTCTGCGGGCAACTCTTTCATAACTCCCACTTGCTCATTGCCAGCTCCAGCGCCCCAGTCAAGATGAACTTAGGCCGTGGGAATCCGATAAACCGCCCTCCCCCCCCGTCACTCGCACAGCAATGGATTTCCCCGGTCGTTCCCCGTTATCAATGAGTTGCCTTTGGACCAAGGTGATGGTGGCACCACTGTCCCTGAAGCCTCGGGCAGTCTTCCCATTTACCATCACCAACTGACAATGATGCTTCCGATTGTCGGTGATGGTGGACTGGACTAAGTGGGCCCAGGGGTTCCTCCCGGCTTAGTTCTTTGGCATCCCAGGCAGACGGTACAGGGTAGTCCACACAGTGAGCTGCAGCCCTGAGGTTGGAGAACCCAGGGCGAGTCCAGTTGGACCTGGGGGCCTCCAGTGGGCAGTTGTTCCGTAGATGCCCAATTTGGTTGCATTGGTCACACCAGGGCTCGTTAATCGCCGGGCACCTTGGGTTGTGACCGGCCGGCCTGCTGGGGGGTTGATATCTTTTCACTGCCGGCAGTGGTGGTGGGGCTTCCGTCCGAGGGGGTTGGTGTCGGGGTGTCATGCCTTGCGGGTGTCGGTTTATTCATCAGTGAGCCTGGCAGCCTCGGTGAGTGAATGGGGTCTGCGGTCCCTCACCGAATCCTTGACATCCGCCTGGACGTGGTCTAAGAATTGTTCCAGTAGTACAAGCTGCAAGACGTTGTCTACTGTGGTGGCCTAGCAGCTGGTAATCCAATTTAAAGAAGCCAGCTGCAAATGACAGGCCCACTCTACATGTGAATCTTTGTCCCCTTTGCGAGAGTCTCTGAATTTCCTGCGGTATGCTTCAGGGGTTACTGCATACCGGGCTATCAGCGCTCCTTTGACCCGGTCATAGCTGTGGATCTCCTGCTCGGGCACAGCTCTCAAGGCATTCGCTGCCTTGCCGGATACCTTTCCAGACAATACAGATACCCACTCATCTGTAAGCACTCTATGAAGGGCACACTGCGGCTCAAAATCCGACAGATAGCTGTCCATCTCACAGTCATTTTCGTTGAAACTTTTAAAAGCACTGAAGGGAATCTTCCGCAAATCCACTGTGCTGTTCCCTCCAATCGGTGGACTTGCCGTCATTCGCTGGGTTTCAGCCAGCTTCAGCTTTAGTGCCTGCTTTGTTACAGTGTTTGTGGCGAAACCGGCCTCGCCACATGTCCTTGGAGGGGGCTGCTTGCCCGCCTCTTGCCTTTGGACTATGGACCAGACTTTATGTGAATGTGTTAACCCAGATAGCTATGCCATGGAGCCCATTCGTGTAGTTAAAGACTTCGGCTCCATGGCAATTGAACTGTGTGAATAGGATCTGAGCGCTATTCGGTAGTTTTGTGCGCTCAGATCCCAGCTATCTGGGGATATGTGAAATGTCTGTGTGTTATGTGTAAAAGGTGACTTTATGTATTTTAAAGTGTTTTGTGTCTTTTTGCAACCATGTGCTTAATGGAGTCTTGTGTCTGTCCTGGGAGATAATTGAATTACTCTCCAGGATAGAAGACTCTGAAACTGGTTTGGGCCAGAAAGCCATGCTTCATTTAGTCACAAAGGACTTTTTACTAACTTTTGAACCCCTTGTCTGATTTGTGCCATTTTTGAATATGTTGTTCCCCTGAATGGATTGATTGTGAATATGTAATTTTATGTGAATGTGATGTATGGTTTTGGAGTTATGAAAGTTGGGTAGAAAGTATGTTTTAACTGTATGTATAATTGAGTTTCCTCTCAGGATAAGGGGAGGGAATATGTGGGATGTAACTGTGATGTGATTGGTTGTTTTATAACGCCCTGTGGGCTGTACTATGTTTGTGGATTGTAATAAAACCAGGCTGTATGTGACAGTACTGAGTTCCTGTTTTAACCCTCAAAGTGAAGTGTCGTCTCATTATTGGGGGAAGGATTTATTGTATGCTGTTCCAGTTTGACTGCTAGGAGAGTAAACCTATTCATATGGTTCCTATTCAACTGTCTACAGCATTCCAATGCTTGAGAGGATTCATATGCTTCTCTGGTTCGGTGGTTGTGGTGTCTGCTGCAGTGCTTGGAGTCCTCAGGAAGTGCTAGGAGCATCCTTTAACGGAGGTACCCAGTCGGGGTGCCAGGCGATCCGTTACAGTGTTAATCACCTGCATAATAATTTTGGTAGATGGGTTCGGTCCAAACCATGCCAGCCGCTCTCTGATCTCCCTGTTAGTTGAGGAATTAGTTTCTAGAACGGCTGGTGTTTCAGCTTCCTGAACGGTCGGTACTGCTGCTGCCAAGCTCTCCCGGTCTAGCTCCATGAGTTCAGCAATTATGACCCGCTTGGCTTTGTTGCTAGCAATACCTCCACGAACCTCCAACAGTTCGTTGAGGTGTCTTCTTTGTCATTCATAAATGATGGAACCATCATTCTCACTTGGAAGTACATCCAGGGTTGTCACAGTCTGACTCACAATACCAATATCTTTGTATTGTGTTTTTTTACCACCGCCTATGTACGACTTGCATGACTGTATAATGTTGTAGACTGTCTTCATGGGATTATTTTTGTCAGTAGATCTAGATACTGAGATTGTTAATCCTTCAAAATAGAAATGTATTGGATGATGAGAAGATAATGAGGTATACCACTATATTGCAGATATACTTGGTACGTGCTAAACAGAGTGAAAGTGAAAAGATGGGATTGACACTTTTCTTACTTCCGGGAAAATCCACCGTACCAAAACCCCCTGAAGCACATCCTCATGCTGCTGTAATCTTTGATGTTTAAGACGCTGTATTTCGTGAGGTCATTAATAATGTAAATGTCCGCTATAAAAAAAAATGCCGAATTGTTGTGGAGTAGAATGTCTCAGTCCAAGCACATTGCCGCTTGGAATGATAAGGTGAATCTGTTTACAAAAACACTGTTGTTCTGGGATCACATATACTGAACTTGGTCTATAGTGTTACCCAAAGTCACAATGTTACGCTGCGTAAATGACCTAATTAGGGCTTGGATACTTTTCTTAAGGCTATGGCTGACCTGATGGTACCCTTCAAGAGAAAATATTTGGAACAATTGAAAATTCAGAGCCTTCCAAGTGCAACTCCGAACATAAAACTCCATTTTAATAAAACATTATGAAATATTTCTTTCAGCACCCTGGGGTTAAGAACATCCCCTGGTTATTCGCTGCCCAAGGGGAGCTCACGAATACTGTAGCAGCCTGCTAATCTTTATTTATTCTTTTCCTGCATGTATTAGATTATAGTTTTTTGTATCGGCATTTTTGTCCAATAATATTGTTATATGAGATACCTTGAAATTTATTTATTGCTCAGATTTACATAAACCTGTCCTCTGTTTGTTCTATACTTTCAGAAACATTTCCTGAGATGTCCACTTCATTCACTCATATCCCCCTCTAAACTGAATTAAAAAAAAAAAATTAATTTGAGGGGAAAAAAATCCCATTACATGTTGTACCTTTTATAACCAGATGGTGGCACACTCTATGAGAACATAAACTGAATAATATATCTATATATAAATGCAGGTTAACAATGCAATAAAGCGCAAGGGGTGTGGTTATACACACTAGGCGTGGTTTCTGTCTCATGGCCGCTCAGCTATTTATTATTATAACTCGGCTTCGCGATGAGTCTCCCTCAAATCTTAGTTTTCTTTCTGCCAAAACTCTGGCCGCAAATCTAGTTCATTCCAGTCATTGGAAGCTGGAGTGGCACACGTTTTCCGCTAGGCGCAAGAGGCGGGGTAATCGCTGCTACATTAAAACATTGTCCGGGCAGCTGGAATGGACCGCTAAACAGGCAAATACGTGAAAAACAAAATTACAAAAACTAAAACTGCCGAGTCAACTTAAATAGCTAAAGTAATGAAAGTTTAATTAATGGAACTAAATAATACATAGATTTATAGTCTGATAAGTGAAAAGAACTTACAATGAAGACTGCATAAATGGACATTAATAAATATAATTTATAATAAGGTAAAATGCCCCCTGGCTTATTCATTCACCTATGAATTGCAGCAAATTGAAATTTGGACCAATTTGTAGTTTTCGTGAATAATCCACATGTTTAACAGCCCTCCCCCTTCACCTCCCCCAGGTAAAATAAACCCCATAAAAACACACTTTTCTCAAATGTAGACATTAACTAGAGTGGGGAATTACAGATTTAAAGGATCTGCAGGAAAAATGATTTATCTACATTTAGTTTAGAATACTTTACATGACATTACTATTAGAGTGTAGGCAGGGAGGGATAAAGATAAAAGGAGCGTTAAGATTATAGGGAGCCGGGAATGGCAAAAGGGGGGCTCTAGGTGCACCCTGAGGGACTCCTACCACCATAACCACTTCTAAAAGCTGAATTTTTCCAATTTTGCTAATTCTCCTTCAATTCCAGTCACTTTTCACTTTGCCGAATAGCCCTGTGAGTAATTTCATACGGGGCATTCAGATTTTACAACCAAAAGCGGAGACATTTGCTGCATTTCCTACATCCACCACCGGAGGGAGTCCAAACTTCAGAGTCTGCTAATTTGGCCCTGCTTATTATTATCAGCATTTATATAACACCAATTTATTCTGCAGCGCTGTACAATTAACCCCTTAGTGACCGGGCCGTTTTTAAATTTTCTTACCGTTATGGATCAGGGCTGTTTTTACATTTCTGCTGTGTTTGTGTTTAGCTGTAATTTTCCTCTTACTCATTTACTTTAACCACACATATTGTATACCGTTTTTCTCGCCATTAAATGGTCTTTCTAAAGATACCATTATTTTCATCATATCATATAATGTACTAGAAAAAAAAGTAAAATATGATGAAATAATTAAAAAAAAAACACACTTTTTCGAACTTTAGGCATAGATTCTCAGCTCCTGTAAGGTTACTGTCAAAGAACACCCCAATATGTGTTCAGCAACATCTCCCAAGTACAGTGATAGCCCCCATGTATAGGTGTGTCGGGTTCTCTGGGGGCTAAAAGACCTTATTTGGAGGGTGCACATTCCAGTTTTCCAACTTGGAATTTTCACAGCTGGTCATCACGCACCCATGTCCTATTTGGGACATCTTTGAAACCGGACAATATAATTTACCCCCATCAAACCATATGTTTTTGAAAAGTAGACACCCTAGGGTATTTCACATGGTGGTATTTTAACTCTTTCTATGCACTAATTCTACCACCAGTCTCTGTCAAACGTTTGGGTAGTCATTATTTTGTATTTTTTCACACACATTCTACTTTAGGCACGGATTCCCAGCTCCTGCTGGGTGTTACTGCCAAAGAACATCCCAATATGTGTTCACCAACATCAACGGAGTACAGTGACACCCCCCATGTATAGGTTTGTTGGGCTGTTTGGGGGGTGCAAAGCCAAACATCTGACATGTTTTTCAAATTGTACATATCTTCTTTGCCTATCTTCTTTTTGGGGGCCTTTTCAGATATGCCAATGTATTTTCTTGCCATGAGCGTGCATATATTTGAGACGTAGACCCCCCCGAGGTATTGTATATGGAGTGTTCTGATGCCTTTGATTCAACTGTCTTAGCCCCAAAAATTGGAGAAAGTGTGTGGTGGTAATTGTTCAGTTTTCATTTTTACACACACATTGCTTTTTGACTGTGAATTAGGAGAGCCTGTTGTTGGTTATTGCAAGAAAATACCCCAGGTTGTTTTCTGCAAGGCCTCCTTAGTTCACCCATGCCCCCCATGCATAGGGTAAACGTAACAAAAAAAAACCAAAAAACTGAATGGCAAAAAAATAATAATAAAAAATGGACCAGTGTGTGGTATCGTTTGAAGCAGTCCCCAATGCAGAGTCCAGGCCAATCAGGACAGTGATATACAGTATCTTTTCTCTGCCCCTCTTAAAACAGACTCTGCATCTTTTTGGGGATTCTGCTTTGCCACAGTAAGGTGAATTTTAAAAATAAACTGTGTAGCCCCAACTCTGCTCTCTCCCATCACTGCAGGTGCATCACAGTACAAAATCCCTGAAATAATCGGGAGCTGAAACATTAAAAAACACAGTTGCATCCCGGGGTTTGCTTTCTGAACAAGAAAACGTTGTGGGTTGCAATCTGCATTAGGTAGATTGCAACCTTTTTGTACCAGGCCCGTGTCTTGCGTATAATTAGGTAGGGCTGCAGCAGCTGATCTGCCAGATCAACCCCACCCATGTGCCGGTTATAGGCCTTGATGCACACTGGCTTCCTTGTGCTCTCAGCTCTGCCACGTACAGAGACCTCCACAGTCCCCTCAGTGTGGATGGTGGTAAGAAGGTACACATCCTTCTATCTCTGTACTTAACTGCCAACAGCACCTCTTTGCGCAGAGCTGAGGTCTCCCCCCTTCGTAGCCGGGTGCGTGCAAGTTGTCCTGGGAAACCTGTGCTGTTCTTTTTGATTGTACCGCAAGCTACTGTATCAAAACAATACAGTTGCTTGAACAAAGGGACACTTGTATAAAAATTGTCAGTATACAAGTGGTACCCTTTGTTCATTAGGGGGAATATCAGGTCCCAGACAATCTTGCCACTGGTTCCCATATGTTCTGGGCAACCTGGAGGGTCAAGGTGACAATCCTTTCCCTCATACACCCGGAAGGCCGGAGTATACCCAGTCTCACTATCACAGAGCTTATACATCTTTACACCATACCTAGAGCGCTTCCCTTGTACTTCATCAGGGATTCATCCACAAATATATTCCTTCCAGGTGTATAGGCCTCTGCAAACCTGGCAGCGAAGTGGGTAATCAGGTGGTGCATTTTATACATCCTGTCAAATTGGGGATGCTCCCTAGGGGGACACAGGCTATTGTCGCTGAAGTGCCTGAAATTTAGAATAATTTCTTACCTCTTCCTCGACATACACTGGAAGTAAATGGGGGTAGAGCAGATGGGGCTACTGCTCCAGTAGGAGCGGATGGAGGGCTTCTTTATGATGCCCATCAGCATAGTCAATGCCCAGAATCTTTTAAATTCTGGCACATCGATGGGGGCTGCTTTGCCAAAAAAGAGTCAGGATTTGTAGCTCGGAATTGATGGGCATATAAATTAGTTTGGGCGACAATGTTCCCCAATACATCATCGCCCAGAAACACCTCCATAAACTGCTGAGGGCTAAATCCTGTGACATCCAAATTAATGTCAGGATTTGCAGTAAAGGAATGGGATGTCTGGCCTCTGGCGATGAGGCACTACCCACTCCTCAGCAGTTCTGCCAGCTGTAGCAGTACGTCTCCTTCGGGCAGGGGGACTAGCAGCCACAGATACATCACTAGCAGCAGACACTGTATCTAGTGATGATGTATCTGAGCACCTGGCTGGGTCAAAATCAGGGTCAGAGTCTGACATAGACGCATCAGGCTCTAGCGCAAGGGTGGCATATGACTGCTCAGCGCTGGTTGACTTCCATGACCCATGTGACATGATCACAATCACTTTACTTAGTGACCTGTCACACAAAAAACACAAAAAATGAAATGAACCCCTAACAAAATGCAACGACAGCAAATTAAGTGCTGCTGTGCAAGAGCCTGTGATCTGTATAGTTATCACTGGCAGGACACGGGTTAATAGCTCTGAAAAGAGCTTTTGGGTCTCACAAAAAAAAAATTATCAAAAAATGAACCCCTAAAAAAAATGCACAGACAGCAAAAAAGTGCTTCTGTGCAAGAGCCAGTGATTTAGTGACCACTGGCAAGATAGGGGTTAATGGCTCTGAAAAGAGCATTTGGGTCTCAAGATTTTACAAATCCCTACCTAAAAATATCTAAATCTCTCTAAATCTCTCTAGCTAAACCACAGATCTCTCTCCCTCTCTCACTAAAACAGAGTGAAGAGTGGGAGGGAGATCCACACTAATCAGACAAATGGGGAACTCACGTGGAATAAAATTGTTATTGCTGCAAGCTGTAATTGGATGACCCCAGCCTGCCCCTATGATGAGGCAGGCTAGGGACACCCCGAGAAGCCCCATGATGTACTGCCTTTAGAAAGGCAGCGCCATCTTGGGAGCCACATGGCAGGCGGAGGGAGGGGGGTTAATATCGATTATTTAATTTGTTTGTTATAAATTATTATCTGAGTGCAATACTATCAGAGCTTCCAGTGCTCAAAATATTCGCGGACGTATCAGGTACATCCAAGGTCATTAAGGACCATTTATTTGTCGGACGTGCCTGATACGTCCGCGGTCGCGAAGGGGTTAAAGATTGGGGATATCTGACAAGTCATTGATAAACAGAATATAACAGAGATAAGAGGTAATGAAGGCCCTGATCTAACAAGCTTACAATCTAGAATAAATATACAGTTAACTATATTCTTCTCCCTTATTTCATTTCCTGTACTAATTATTGGAGGATGGATCCCAAAACTTCCAAAAAACAAAGATTATAAAACTGAGGAAATTAACCTTTATTTTAAAGAAACACTTTCAGGGCTGGCGTTGACCCTACCGCCAAGTGAATGAGTCAGCCACCTAGGGCCCAATCTCCGGGTCACTGGCAGCTCTCCCCTCCTGCCCATTATAGTATGTAGCATGGCCGAGTGGACCGTGGTGGAGGATCTTCTGTATCCTCTATCTGGTATGACAGGAAGCTGAGAGCAAGGAGGCTGTAACGGAACTCCCCGTACTCCGACCGAGTACCTTCCGTTGATGGACGCTTCCTAGCTTGCACCGTGGACCACAAGCACCGCACCGGACACCACCGCAGACTCCACAACCGCTGTAGCTTAACTGGAGTCTCGCCGTCTTCTGTCCACTCTGGATCAGTTTCTGTCCTCCAGGACCGTGTGGGTAAGACCTCTCCTCCAGGAGAGCGTATCAGGAGCAAGCTCTTAAAAAAACTGAGTGATTAAAGCTCAAGGGAGTATGCAGAGCATAGCAATCCCCAGTGTGAGTATAGCTGTCCCCTCCAATCATGAGACAAGACTACGTGTTGAGGGTCAAGAAGAACTGACTCCAATGAGCGTTTATTCCTGCTTATATACAACTCTCTCAGCAAGGTTACCACCCACATGGACCTTGTGGGGCACTGGCACTGTAAATTTAACAACCAATAAACTAAAGGCACATGGATAAGCACACCCACTTTTTACAATGAGAATCCTCCCCTCTGATTGGAAGATAATTAATTACTGTATCAACTCAATTATCTCCAAGCTAAAAAAACATACTTTTATTCAATTTTTTGTAACTTTGTGAGTTTATATGCGATATCAATAAAACTTATATTTTTATAACCAGCATAATTTGGGGACAAACATATCCAAAATTCACTTGAATCGGTTAAGTGGTTCAGGAGATAGCTGGAAGTCATATTTTGACCAAGGAGGGACAAAACAGCCAGTTCCAACTGGTTTGGCAGTGTCCCTGGGGCAACGCCCTGCTGGAGAACAATGGGACAGGGGGAGGGAAGAGACACACCTTTCCATGGATTCTAAGGGCAGAAAAAGTGTCCAAAAGATTAAATATGTCCATACACTGTTTTTAAAGGGCCAGCACAAGTCCATAAAACCAAGTAATGGTTTTAAAGGGACATACAGCCCAGGACCATAGTCATGTGGCAGGAGGCTGGCAATCAGTCCTCTCCAATGCCCAGTGGCGAGGGGCACCTAGTCACAGAGGCATATCGCACATACGGCGGGCTCGCGTGGTGGAGGTACAACGAGCAGTTTTGGCAGCGGCTGGCGGCTAATCGGGGTATGAGGTGGGACCAGATGGACCTGCCTCTCTGGATGAAGCTGATGATGGCGCAGGATGCCCTTTCAATAGACGGCCAGCGCAAGGGGACAGTGCGCTTCGTCGGCCACCTTGCAAAAGGGCTTATGCTGGCTCTTCAACGAGGGCCAGTGCAAGTGGGGGTCCGCATGTCAGTTCAAGCATTAGTGCTTGGGTTGCGGAGGCACAATAGGTGTTTCAAGCGTACTAGAGCCAGGGGGTCCGAAGCGGTGGGGGGTGCACCCACTGACACAGGGCCTAACCCGAGTGAAGTTAGGCATGATGGTGCCGTGGCTAAGCCTCTACGGTAATCGGGTAGTGGCCGACTTGCCGCGCAAGGGTTTCCAATCAGGTTTCTTCATTCCTTTCCTGGACAGGGAGGGGTCACGGGGGTTGCGCAATCTGCAGTTGTGGCGGAGTTGCTGGAGGTGGTATGGGAGAAGCTGTCAAAAAAGGTACACTTGGGCAGGATGGCGGGCCCTTTTGTAGCGGCTCCTCTGGCTAACTTACGGGTGTCGCCTCTCGGGGTGATTCCGAAGAAGGAGCCTGGGAAGTTTCGGCTCATTCATCACCTCTCATACTCGAAAGGGGGGTCGGTGAATGACAACATTGATAGGGAACTGTGCATGCTCTCCTACACATCATTCGACCAGGCGGTCGAGTTGGTTAAGAAGGCTGGGCATGGGGCCTTGATGGCCAAGATTGATGTGGAGGCTGCTTTTCACTTGCTGCCTGTTCACCCGGACTGTAACCACCTGCTGGGTTGTTACTTTGAAGGGGGGTATTTCGTCGACATGTTTCTCCCTATGGGCTGTTCGATATCTTGCTGCTACTTTGAGACATTCAGTTCCTTTTTCTGTGTGGGACCGGCGAACTCATCGGCATGTCTTCACCTACTGCGTACTATCGAATGGGTGGCGGGGAAGTTCGAAGTGCCGCTTGCTGCAGGTAAAACAGAGGGGCCAACCAATTGTCTCAGTTTGTTGGGTCTCAAAATTGATTCAGTGCGAGGGGATTGCAGGCGCGGAAGGTGACCCTTCGGCAACTGCAATCACTCCTCGGGAAGCTCAACTTTGCCTGTAGGGTGAATCTGATGGGGCAAATTATTAGCCGGAGCCTGTCTATGGCAACAACCGGGGTGCGTTCACAACGGGGGTGCATTCACATGTTTCATCAGGGTGTCGTCGCTTATTCGGCCCGATCTGTAGGTGTGGGAGGCGTTTTTGCAAGATTTCAGTGGTACGGTGTTCTTTTGGAAGGCGGGGGTCTCAGTTGAGGAGCTTGAGCTCTTCACGGATGCTTCAGGTAGCGTTGGCTTCGGGGCTTATTTTGGTGGCCTCTGATGCGCGGAGCGATGGCTAGCGGAGTGGGGTGAGAGCCCCCTTATTCATTAACCTTGCATTCTTGGAGTTGTTTTCCTTGGTGGTGGCACTGGCGCTATGGGGTGACAAGCTTCGGAACTGTAAGGTAGTCTTCTTTTTGGATAACATGGCCCTGGTACACGCAGTTAACAATCTGTCAGCTTCATCGAAGCCAGTGGTACGTTTGTTGCGGCGCTTTGTTTTGCTCTGCATGTCTCTCAGTATGGTTTTCTGTGCGAGGCATGTGCCAGGGTATTTGAACGTGGTGGCTGACGCTTTATCTCATTTGCAGTGGTTCCAGTTTTGGACGGTGGCACCTGGTGCGCAGGAGGTAGGGCAGGCTTTCAACCATTAAGCATGTTCTGCTGCAACTTTGAAACATCCATCCCCATAAAAATACAGTGTGAGGAGGGGTGCACCCATTAACCACAATAGATTTTTCCTCCTTCAAACTCAATGTCATTATCAGTGGATAGAGTTGCATGTGCATGTAGTTCCATTAAAAGGGATTTGTTGATTTGCTTACATTTTTAAAGGCAAGCGTGTTTTATTAGAGGCACTGCTGCACCTGTGTCTAATGAACTCTGTAATATTTCCCTCTAGTCTTCCATAAATATATGGTCGTCCATCTTCACTTCGTTATATCAGTAAGATAGATCTGATAATAACTGGGGGTTACACATCCCTATTTATTGGTGGGTTTAGGCAGATTTCACTTGTGGAATTGTGACTGCCTCCACCTTTCTTAAATGGCATTTAACATCAGTATACACTCTACGTATATAATATAATAATAATAATAATTAGCAATTTATACATTGCTCTTCTCCCTGTGAGACTCAAAGCACTTTACAAATAAACAAACAAAGACATAAAAGTTAGGAGTTTCTGAAGGTCAGCTGAGCGGACTGAATGCCGGATGGAAGAGGTGGGTCTTTATCTTTTTATTTAAAGTCTGTGAGGACGGTGCCTCTCTGATTGCGCACGGTAAAGAGTTCCAGAAGATAGGGGCAGCGTGGCCAGGGCCGCCATCAGAAATTTTGGGGTCCCTAACACAGCTCAAGGTCTGGGCCCCCCTTCAAGCCCGCCTCCAAATCCTGCCCACAGGAATACACACACTAACAGATACAAATACTGAAACAGACATACACACATGCATAGGGAGATACTGACACACACACACATATACATGCAGACATACATACTGACAAATAGTGATGTCGCGGATTTTTCGCGAACCGTTCGCGGCGGACTTCAGTCAGCTGACACATCCCGGCCAATATGCAGCAGACCCTCCCTCCCAGACCATCCCACCTCCTGGACAGCATCCATATTGAAGGCATACACACATACACTGGCATACATGTGTGTGTATGGGGGGCAGTGTTTGTGTATGGGGGGCAGTGTGTGTGTATACACACAAACTGCCCCCCCGTTAACACAAACTGCCCCCAATACACACAAACTGCCCCCCGTTAACACAAACTGCCCCCAATACACACAAACTGCCTCCCATTCACACAAACTGCCCCCCCCCACACAAACTGCCTCCCATACACAAACTGCCCTATACACACACACTGCCCTCACATACACATACTGCCCCACACACTGCCCATACACACATACTGCCCCCATACACTATACACACAATACTGCCCCATACACACGCCCACATACACACACACTGCATACACACTGCTCCACATACATACACACACTGCAACTGTTACACACACATACTGTCCCACACATACACTGCATCCCTGACATACACTGCCGCCCTCACTCACACACTACAACCTTCACACACACACTGCACCCCTTACACATTGCACCACTCACACACACCACTGCTCCTATGCCCTACTACAGCCCCATTTCCCAGCAGATCTCAGGTAAGTTGTCAAACTGTTCTTAAACGATTTGACTACTTAGTGTGGGAGGGGGTCCCGGCACTATTGACACCATAACCACTACACTGAGCTGTAGTGGTTATTGTGTCTGGATTATTTCTTTAAATAATCTACAAGTGCCCCTCCCGAGATCAGGCTCTGGATCCGCCACTGATACATACAAACATACAATGGCATACATGCACTGGCATACATAAACATACACTGGCATACATACACACATACACTGGCATACATACACTGGCATACATACACACATACACTGGCATACATACACACATTCACTGGCATACATGCACTGGCATACATACACATACACTGGCATACATACACACATACACTGGCATACATACACTGGCATACATGCATACACACACCTCATTTCCAGCCACCCTCCTCTCTTCCTTACCTTTTCGTCGCAGGAGGGTGGCTGGGGATGATGGGCGTCGGCTGCCTCTCCTCAGGCTGCGTCCTCCTTCCCGCGCGGAGTAAAGTGGGAGGAAGTGACCGGACGTCACTTCCTCCCAGCAGCACTTGCTTCCGGCTGCATTTTCTTTTTTTTAAAGGGGCCCGGTCGCGCTATTACAGCGCTGACCAGGCCCCTGACGATAATAGGGCCCATTGGGTGGCCCTAAATGCTTGGGCCACCTGATGGGCCCCATCAGCGTGTGGGCCCTGGTGCAGATGCACCGGCGGCAGTTGATACACGTGGGGCCCGGGCGGCCGGGCCCCCCAGGGCCGCCGGGCCTGTGACAATTGTCACGGTTGTCATGCCCTGATGGCGGCCCTGAGCATGGCGGTCTTTATTCTTGGCACTGACAGGAGGGATTTGCTGGCTGACCGAAGTGAACGGGATGGAATGTGGGGTGTCAGGTACTGGGGGCCTTGATTGTTTAAGGCTTTGAAGGTCAGCAGGCCAATTAATAGGGGCCAGTCCTGCTGAAGTATCCCTAGACAAAAGTGTGTCTGTGCAACATTTTAGTTGTTAGTGTGTTTTTCCTTTTCAACAATTGCAAGGCTTTCATAATTACCATGGCAGCATAATTTATCTCATTTGGTAACCCGGATATTCTAGAGACAAATTCACTAACACTCTGCCTATGTTATTCTTTAGACATAGCAGATGGTTCTTTGTCAGTAATCAAATGCAATGCCTTATTCCTTAAAGGGACACTATAGTCACCAGAACAACTCCAGCTCATTGAATTTGTTCTGGTGAGTAGAATCATTACCTTCAGGCTTTTTGCTGTAAACACTGTCTTTTCAGAGAAAATGCAGTGTTTACATTACATCCTAGTGATAACTTCACTGGCCACTCCTCAGATGGCTGTTAGAGATCCTTCCCGGGTCATGGTTGCCTAAAATGCATCCAAACATTCAGTGTCTCCTCCCTCTGCATGCAGACACTGAACTTTCCTCATAGAGATTCATTGATTCAATTCATCTCTATAAGGAGATGCTGATTGGCCAGGGCTGTGTTTGAATCATGCTGGCTCTGCCCCTGATCTGCCTCCTTGTCAGTCTCAGCCAGTCCCATGGGGAAGCATTGTGATTGGATCAGGCTACCACTTCTGATGATGTCAGCAGACTGCTTGTTATTTTGGGGCAAACAGCATGCAGAGCTACAGCTTCAGGCTTGAGTACAAGTAAGATTTTACTATATTTAGGGAGGCATGAGGAGCCCAGGGGGGGCTAGATGGTGGTTTTAACACTATAGGGTCAGAATTACATGTTTGTGTTCCTGACCCTATAGTGTTCTTTTAAATTAGCACAAACACTAATATCATAATTGTAACGGCACCCCCAGGCATAAAAGGGTTAAACCGCCGTTTAGTAGATCTTCCCTTCCATAGACAGATGCACAGCTACTATAGACACCAATCCACCGAACCGGATAAGCATATGAATGCTCTCAAACATACAAATGCTGTAAACAGCCGAATAGGAAAAACCAATACGAATAGGTTTACACTCTTAGCAGTCGAACTGCAACAGCATACAATAAATCCCCCCAAGAACGAGACAAAGCTCCGTTTAGAGGGTCAAGCAGGAACAGACTGAGCTGTGTCTTTATTGGCCTTATATACACATTTTAAAGACAAAGTCCCACCCACAAGGTTTTGGGGAACATCCAATCAAAACATACAACACAGATAAACACTCCCACAATCCCTCCTCTCTATCCTGGAGATAATTGGGAAGTAATCCAATTATCTCCAAGGACAGAGGCAAAACTCCATTAAGCACGTGGCAGTAAAAAGACAGTAAAATACAATAACATACACAAGGTTACATTTATGACATAAAATACAGACATGCAACATATGCCCAGATAGCTTAGGTCTAAGCGCACATTATTACTGAATGGCGCTCAGAGCACACACATACAGTTCAATTGCCATGGAGCCAAAGTCTTTTATTACACGAATAGGCTCCATGGCATAGCTATCTGGGTTAAATGAGTTCATTCAGTAAATCCGAGAATCTACCGAACGCTAGGGCAGAAATACATGAATAGACCTTTCTGCATAGGAAAATAAAGTATTTAAATGCCGGTCCATAGTCAAAAGGCAGCAGCCAGGTAACCAGGCTCCTCCAATGCAATGTGGCGAGATTGGTCTCGTCACAATAATTTTTCTCCATTTTAAATGAATTAAGAGTAGATAATTGAAACTACCCACACGAGTTGCACACTGTACCACCATTAGCAATCTCTGTGTATTAATTGGAAACAATTCCTCCAACTCAACTTTTGGGTTTTCACTTGCCTTATCCTCCAACACATCAGTGAGATTCCTGCATCAGCAAGTTTGGCTAATGAAAATGCCTGGACAGGCTTGGGGAGTGGCAGCCTGAATTTGGTTGATGATGAAGGACAGACTAAAGAGGCTCTGGAAGAAGTTAAACGTTTAGCTGTCTGCTGGGTAAAACCAGCAGCTGTCAATATTTGGCTGTGCCGGTCTAAATAAGGCTGTTGCCATTACCCTTACCCACTTTACATAGTGTTGCATTATTTATTGGGATGGGAAGGGTAACGGGACATGGCGATCACCAAGACAGCCACTATAGGAGCTTCCTCAGCACCGACTAAGTAAAACTTGGCCACGTGACCTGGAATCCATATAGCAAAGCATTTACAGGACCTCTCCACACCCGTACAGCACTTCAGCTTGCTGAACTGAATAATGACAAGTGACTATTTCAATTTGAAATTGGCACCTTTATAAATGATTAATAAAACCCTCCTTTCCCTTCCTTCCTCCCGCTCGAGGTTTCTTCCTGCTTCCGTTAGTTCAGCTGAGCTAATTGACGTGGCGGGTACTTTCTACTTGAGCATGCGACCATACCTCAGATCAGAAGTCAGACCGACGTCCACAGACCTCAGGTCAGTATACTGTAAGTTGGTGCACAGAGGGAGACCTTCAGAGGCCTCTGATTGGCTATTTCCCCATGAATAGACTGGAAATGTCTTCAGGGGAGGAGGGCTTTTCTATTTTTTTCCAATATGAGCAGTGGAGTGTTCCTTTAATACGTTTTCCTATCAGGAATTATGAATGCGCATACAGCACTCGTCGCGCATACAGCACTCGCCGCTCATGCACATTAGGTCCCCAATGCTCCTCTATGAGAGAAGGAGGCCGTGCATTTTCCATGATGGTTTGGGCTGGTGAACAGCTTCCAGGGAGGCTCCTCGCTGGATAAAGTAAAACGTCATTTTTTTAGATTTTGTGGCAAACGGCAGAGGGGAGGGGGGGAAATTATGTTGAGCTAGGGATGAATACAGGCTTATATGTATTTGTGTTCCTTTAAGAAACGCTATTATTTACTCCATATTTGGTTTTCAAAATAGTTTTTTTCTTTCAGTTTGTTTCAATAAAATCAATGTAAGAGGTGTCACGGGAGAATATAATTTTTTGCCGTCAATGGGTTTCACAGTGCTGGGTGGTGTTAGCCAGCGGTTAGCGCCGTTCACTTGTCTGAAATCTAACGTCCATCTTGTAGCTTCCTTGTGGAAATGTCCCTTGTCTTACATGGACGTAAAATGTGCAGTGCTCACCAATTGTGGTGTCTGCAAACATAACCCTTCTCTGTACAACACGTTAAGAAGAAAAAAGGCCATCTGCCATTAGACGAGGTGCCTGCCATCATGGGAGCTTGGTTCCATCCTCCCTGGCAATGCAATCAGACTTTAACTGAGAACCCCCATAGATATCACTAATCACATTGCAACAAACATCTCCCTGTGTCCTCCATTATTTACACTGAAAACGCTGCACATCTTATTGCAGAGAAACCGCATCGCCATTTCATGCATGAACAAATAATGACAGCGATTTGTTTACCCACCTTTCGAAAGCCCGTGTTTGACTTCTGATGCCAGTTAGTAAATAGCATTTGGCATAAAAAGTAGAGACACCAGTTTTGTTTTTTGTTTAGTTTTTCCATTGATTCCACAGAGTCAATAGACTCTTGCCTGTCTGTGGCCGACACACAAGAAGCTCCGAGAGTGAGACAATTGTAGATTAGGATATATATATTTTTATATTAAATTAATTAAATTGATTTTACTGGCAAATTGTACACTGATTTCTGAAAAATAAACAGTAAAAAAATAAATAAAAATAAACTTCAAACCTCTGCTTCTTTCTACAATTTTCAAGTTGTTCATAATGACATATTTGATAAAAGATTTGTTGGTAAGATTTTGTACCATCAATTCCTAATTACTTTCAAAAGAAAGATTTTTGGTGTTTAATAGGCAGAAAAAAAAAAAAAAAAAAACACAACAAAACGATCAACAACAACCAAGACATAATACAATTCATAAACCGTTGTCTTATTGCCACACTGCCTTGAAGGCTATGTACAGTCAGCCAGAAAACAGGACCTAAAAACTGTAATTAGCATACCCAGATTATATCTCCTATATCCCATACCGAAAACTAACGAAAAATAGTATCCTTCTCCCGCATCCTACGGGATTTTAACATTTCCATTACTTGAATTTAAAAAGGAGTGGAGATGTTTCTACGGAGACAAACTATAACCTTTTTAGTTGGTAAAAGTGGCACAATAAAAACATTTGTAACATGTTTCTTTTTGAGATTATGTGGAGCAGAGCAATAGCAAGGTCCAAACATTTGGAAGATTCTGTTAAGATGTTAACCAACCTAAAACCCTTTATCCGAATGGGTACTAATTTCTCCAACATTTATCAGATGTATCCTCCAACACACAAGAAAACCTTGCCAACACCAGACATATCATCTGTAGCAACAAGTTACACCCTCTGTAACAGATAATGAATAATTCAACTTCTCTTGCGATATTATACATTGCAGATCTTGTGCCCACTTTAAGTATGCAAGGATACGGTTCCGGATATTTCAAATTAATTTTTTTTTACTTTTTTGCCTACTAATGTTTAACCCCTTAAGGACAGAGCTTCAGAAGCTTGTCTTTCACTTAATGACAACGGCATTTTTTTCATTTTTTGCTGTCTGCGTTCAACTGCAATTTGCATTTTACTAATTTATTGCACCGACACATATTATATACCGTTTTTTAAATGACAGAAAGGGCTTTAATTTGATGTAACACATATATATATATATAAATACTTATTTATTGTAAAAAAATACAGAAAAATGCAAAAAAATTAAATTTTTTTATTTTTTTTTTACAGTTTTTGCAATAATAATGAAGCTCATGGTAGTTAGGTGGAATGGGCCTTGACAGAGCTAGGAGGCAGGCCTATGGATGAGGTTTGGTTTGATTGGTGGAGGTCAATTAGGGGAGTGGCCTAAGTTCCCCATATAAAAATCGGCCATTTTAATTCAGTTTCCATTTTAATTTTAAATCCCTTACCTGTTGGTAGCTGTCCCGCCCACCCTCCCTAATTTCAGTTTGTTGATGGCCAAGCGGTATGGCTCCTCCGTTTTGTCACGGCGGCGGGGGATGGATTAGGTTAATTGGGGGGTAGGTCGGTTTTTGGTAAGTGGGATAGGTCAGGAGGAATACTTACCTTTGGATTTGGTGGTAGGTTCGAGCTCGTCGGTAGCTCCGAACCTGGGGGTGTAGGGGTGTCTCGGTATGCCCCTACACTGGAAATGGATGCCCTTGGTGGCTGGGATAATGGCGTAGGGGTGTCTCGGTATGCCCCTACACTGGAAATGGATGCCCTTGGTGGCTGGGATAATGGTGTAGGGGTGTCACGGTATGCCCCTACAGTGGAAATGGATGCCCTGGGTGGCTGTGATAATGGTGTAGGGTTGTCTTGGTATGCCCCTACAGTGGAAATGTATGCCCTGGGTGGCTGTGATAATGGCGTAGGGGTGTCTTGGTATGCCCCTACACTGGAAAGGGATGCCCTTGGTGGCTGGGATAATGGCGTAGGGGTGTCTTGGTATGCCCCTACACTGGAAAGGGATGCCCTTGGTGGCTGGGATAATGGCGTAGGGGTGTCTTGGTATGCCCCTACAGTGGAAATGGATGCCCTGGGTGGCTGGGATAATGGCGTAGGGTTGTCTTGGTATGCCCCTACAGTGGAAAGGGATGCCCTGGGTGGCTGGGATAATGGCGTAGGGGTGTCTTGGTATGCCCCTACAGTGGAAAGGGATGCCCTTGGTGGCTGGGATAATGGCGTAGGGTGTCTTGGTATGCCCCTACAGTGGAAAGGGATGCCCTTGGTGGCTGGGATAATGGCGTAGGGGTGTCTTGGTATGCCCCTACAGTGGAAAGGGATGCCCTTGGTGGCTGGGATAATGGCGTAGGCGTGTCTTGGTATTCCCCTACAGTGGAAAGGGATGCCCTTGGTGGCTGGGATAATGGCGTAGGGGTGTCTTGGTATGCCCCTACAGTGGAAAGGGATGCCCTTGGAGGCTGGGATAATGGCGTAGGGGTGTCTTGGTATGCCCCTACAGTGGAAAGGGATGCCCTTGGTGGCTGGGATAATGGCGTAGGGGTGTCTTGGTATGCCCCTACAGTGGAAAGGGGATGCCCTTGGTGGGATAATAAGGGGGTGTCTTGGTATGCCCTGGTATGCCCTTGGCTGGGATAATGGCGTGGGGGTGTCTTGGTATGCCCTACAGTGGAAAGGGATGCCCTTGGTGGGCTGGGATAATGGCGTAGGGGTGTCTTGGTATGCCCCTACAGTGGAAAGGGATGCCCTTGGTGGCTGGGATAATGGCGTAGGGGTGTCTTGGTATGCCCCTACAGTGGAAAGGGATGCCCTTGGTGGCTGGGATAATGGCGTAGGCGTGTCTTGGTATTCCCCTACAGTGGAAAGGGATGCCCTTGGTGGCTGGGATAATGGCGTAGGGGTGTCTTGGTATGCCCCTACAGTGGAAAGGGATGCCCTTGGAGGCTGGGATAATGGCGTAGGGGTGTCTTGGTATGCCCCTACAGTGGAAAGGGATGCCCTTGGTGGCTGGGATAATGGCGTAGGGGTGTCTTGGTATGCCCCTACAGTGGAAAGGGATGCCCTTGGAGGCTGGGATAATGGCGTAGGGGTGTCTTGGTATGCCCCTACAGTGGAAAGGGATGCCCTTGGTGGCTGGGATAATGGCGTAGGGGTGTCTTGGTATGCCCCTACAGTGGAAAGGGATGCCCTTGGAGGCTGGGATAATGGCGTAGGGGTGTCTTGGTATGCCCCTACAATTGGAAATGGATTGTTAATGTTTATGTTATTTATACTATGTTATATGGTTATATGGATGTATTCTGTAAAATGGTTTAGGTCATTGTCTTGGTGTATAGTTATGTTAATTGGGGGGATGTCTTCCTAATCGTTGTTGACAATGACCTTTTAAATTTATATTTTATTATTTATATATTTAATAAAGCCGTGGAATATTTTGCCAAAATTCATGTGTCTGTAATTCTTGAAGGTCTCTAATTGGTTTATAACAGGAATAGGCCAAAAGGACGATGATGCGCATGTCATGTGTGCATAATTAGTGCAGGTTAAGGAAAGTAATTAAAAATAAATTAATTTAGTTGTTCTGATTTACAGAATATATAATGTGTCTGGGATTTTACGTTTTTTTTTGGTAGTTACAGGTCACAAAGCACAAGGAGTAAAATAGACTTTTAATGTGGAGCAATCTTAGAATTTGGTATGTTTGTCTTGTAAGCGTAATAGCCATAAAAGAAAACAAAATTGCCACACAAAAGTATATATTAAATAAAGTAGACATCACGGGCTATTTACCTAAGGTTGTTTTGACACTTTCTACGTAGCCATTTCACCGCCAACCTCTGCTAAATATTGGAGTAAAATTGTGTTCTTTTTGGTTTTTGGCACACAAACTTATAACAGAGAAATTCTCGTGTATATTTTGTAAAGTTGATGTGTGCTATTCCTGTTCAAAGTTTTATTTTGTGTTCAGTTACATCTGCTGAGTAAAATGACACCCCCATTGTATGTCTTTGGCACTATTTCGTGAAGTTACAGTGCCATACAGGATACCTGTCCTTTTCAGAATTTTGAGAGACGGATTTAATGAGCCTATGCTTCCATTTGGGGTATTATAACAGTTTGTCTGTTCAAAAAACCCCCACAAAGGCCTACCATTTGTAAAAGTAGACACTCCAGGGTATTTTATAAGGTGCATATTGTGCCTTAACATGCCCCCATTTTTTCACCAATACATGCCAAAGTATGTGATAAAAAATTATTTTGTGCATTTTTTACATATGGATTGCATTTTTGCTGGGCATTTTGTATATTTCACATGTGCCACTAAGTTCAAACCCCCCAAATTATGCTCGGCTAAGTCTTCTGAGTTAAAAGACACCCCCATGAATGTCTTTGTCACTATTTCGTGAAGCTACAGTGCCATATAGGAGACCAAGCCATTTCAGTTTTTACCGAACTTTGAATTTTGACGCTGGGCCTATGTGCAATTTCCAAGCATCTTAGCAGGGTTTAAATTCAAACTACCCCACAAAGGCCTACCATTTCTTAACATAGACACCCCAGGTATTTCAAAAGGTATATTTTGAACCTTAGCGTGGGATCATTTTTCCGCTAGCTTGTACCAAGTGTAGTGGTAATAAGTGTTTTTTCTGCCTTTTTGACATACAAAGTGAGTTTGCACAGTAAATTTTGCAAACCTTATGTGTGCTACCACTGTATAATACTTCATATGTTGCTCAGCTATGTCGGCTGAGTACAGCAATACCCCCGTATGTACCTTTGCCAGGTATATGTGGATGTTGAAGGGTGCGCATTTGAGACGCAGCCATTCAGTTTTTTTCTAACTTTGAAGTTTTACGCTGTGTCCAATTTGGAGTAGTTTAGACGGTTGGTTATTGAAACTTCCCCACAAACACATACTATTTATTAAAGAATACACATCAGAGATTGGGCATTACGCTCCATTTGCCTGCTGGGCAACTCCAACGTGGCATTATGCACGGAACGGAGGAAGGCGGTCCTCATGCGCATGGACGCAAAATAGTCGGAGTTGGGGTCCAAGGAGCTGGGTCCGTTGGCCAAAGGACTTATTTTCGGGGAGCCCTTCATCAAGGAGCTCCAGAGGCATGTTAACTTCTATGCTACTCTGAATAAGGCGCAATCGTCAATGAAGAGGGTGTTCTGCTCTCACACTTCTCATGTTTTTGGCAGGGCTGGAAGGCAGCGGGGTCGTGCCTCCAGCCGCTTCTGGCCTCTGAGCAATCGAGGATCCCAGACACCATCTTTTTTTCCCAGCTACGACTCTGGGTCTTTCACCTCCTTGAGGTCGGACCGTGGCAGAGGAAACCGGGCGCGTGGAAGAGGCAGAATGCCCACAGGTGAGACATATTGCACCACATGTTTTTCCCAGGCCTTTAAATGCAGGCAGGTTGTGTTTTTGTCTCAACAGGTGGCGGGACATTTCTTCGAACGCATAGACACTTCAAACAGTCCGAGGCTACATAATAGACTTCCATTCCCCGCCGGTCCAGGAGATACCCCTCCGGACTCCAGTTTCGTCGAAAGACCTACAGGCCCTAGTGGATGCCAAAATATAAGCCCTCTTCGACAAAAGGGCAGTTCAGTGGCCTCCAGATGAAGGAGGTTTCTTCAGCTCCATTTTTCTAGTCAGGAAGAAAACTGGAGATTTCCGTCCGGTTATAAACCTGAGAAACCCGAACGCCTTCATTTCCTATCAACACTTCAAGATGGAGGGCATGCATCTTCTGAGAGACTTACTGCGCCCAGGAGATTGGTTCACTCGCCTGGACCTTAAGGACGCATATCTATCCGTTCCAGTGGAATATGGTTGCCGACGATTTCTACGCTTTGTTTGGAAAGGGAGGCCATGTCAATTCACCTGCCTCCCATTCGGCCTCAGCTCGGCACCATGGTGTTTCACCAAACTGTTAAAGCCGGTAACGGCATGCCTGCGCTCCAGGGGCATTCGATGTCTGATATATCTGGACGATTTACTCCTTTTCTGCGAGGACGCCTCCAGACTGAAATCTCAGATGCTCTACACGATCTCCTTGTTTGAATCCCTGGGGTTTGTGGTCAACCAAGAGAAGTTGGCTCTCACACTGACGCAAGTGGTTCAGTTTTTGGGATTTGAAATAGATGCGACTCAGTGCTTCCTACGCCTCCCTCAGACCAAAATCACGGCCATTCGGAAAGAGATTCGACGGATACTGCGCCAGGAAATGATCCCACTCCGGGTCTTGGCACGAGTGGTGGACCTCTTGTCCGCATTGATCCAAGCCATTTACCCAGGCCCCCTTCACTACAGGGCTATGCAAAGCCTGAAAATGCACTCTATATAGCCCAAATTACGTCATAACGTTTAGTTTAGACTCTGCCATATAAGGAAATTCCCTATATTCCCTGTATAACGCTGCACGCTGGGAGGTCGTAAATTTATGCACTCACGTGACCCGGCGTTAAAGCAACAGTACCACAATCACAGTGGGAGGCGTAGATATCTCCCACGTGTGATTGTTAATTCTGATTGGAAGTTATACAATCAGAATTAAGCAAAGGTATCTATACTTACCTTTCCTGTCTCTCAGTGCCCTGTTGTGGTCTTGTGATACCTGTATTGCAGTTTGCTCGTGTTTCTCTCTGGTTACTGATTATTTGGCTCGTTATTCCGAATATCCTGTCTTCTCCACTCCTTTGACCTCGGCTTGTTTCTCGTTCTCCCGTTTTCTGGCTCCCTTTACGTGGCTTGTCTCCTGACCATTCTTAGTGTGCTTAGCCCGGCCACTCTAAGGACCGGTATAGCATCTTTCCTCTCTGTGTCCTGTTAGCGTGTTAGGTTCCAGAATCGTGACACATGCGGTCCCGAAGTTCCAGGACATATGGTACTATGGGGGTCCCCTCCTGCTCTGTCTCTCCCTCCCAGTGTCCTCTGATGAGATCGAGGGGCCCGGGGACCCTCCTGCCATAGAGCAACTTGAAAGGAGAGAACCCAGTAGATTTACCTCTCTGTACGCAAATAGCAGATGAGGCAGGAATCACTCCCAGTCTCTGCAAGCGTCAGCTGCAGGGGCATCCTCAGCATTTGCTTGAGGGTACCATTAAAACACTCACAGAGCCCGTTAGTTTGTGGATTCTAGGGTGAGCTGAGCAAGGGCTTAATATTGCACACCTTCCACAACTGCTGGGTGAGCACAGCGGTGAATTGGGTTTCTTGATCGGAGAGGATCTCCTTAGGGAACCCCACTCTAGAAAAGACCTTAACCAGAGCATCAGCCACTGTCTCTGCCTCAATGTTAGACAGGGCTACTGCTTCTGGGTAACGAGTGGCGTAGTCCACCATGGTGAGAATGTATTTCTTTCCGGATGAACTAGCCCTGGCCACTGGACCCACAATGTCAACGGCTACACGAGAGAAGGGTTCCCCAATAATAGGCATGGACATAAGTCTAGCCTTAGGGTGGTCTCCTCTCTTCCCTACCCGTTGACATGTGTCGCACGTGCTACGATATTGTCGCACAGCCTGGTTGAAATTGGGCCAAAAGAAATTCTGGGTGATTCTGTAGGCTGTGCGACGGGACCCTAGATGTCCCGCTAGCGGCACATCATGCCCAATTTGCAGAATCTCCTGACGGTACTTGGTGGGCACCACCAGCTGTCGTCTCTGCGAAGGCTTTATTCCCTGGGGATGGTTTAGGGATTCTATATAGTCTATCCCCCACCCACTCAAAGCGTTCCCCATCTATCCCTTCCTCCTGGGTGTCTGCCTTAGCCCTGTATTTCTGTAAGGTCGGGTTCTCCTGGGTCTCCCTCCCAAATGCCTCAGGGGTATCCCAGTCTAGGGGGACCTGGTCTGGCGTACAAGTCAGGGAAGACAGTCTTACCTGAGTCTCAGCAGCAGGTGGGCCGCTTTCAGCAGCACGTGCCTGGGCACAGGTGGTCACAGGGTTGGCTTCCGCAGGACTCATTGGAAAGTAGGCAGAAACCAGGGGGGCCAAATCATTTCCCAGTAGTACGTCGGCTGGCAGGTCTTTCATCACCCCCACATTAACATGTCCCGAACCAACTCCCCAATCCAAGTGAACCTGGGCTACAGGTAGTCGAAATACAGTGCCTCCAGCTACCCGTACAGCAACGGTGTCCCCGGTGTGTTGACTTTCAGAGATCACATTTTTCTGTAACAAAGTCATAGTGGCACCAGTGTCCCTTAATCCGCTGGCAATCTTCCAATTGATTTTGATGGTCTGGCGGTGTTGCTGCCTGTTGTCCCAGTTAGCAGCCTGTACAAGATCAGCCTCATGCAGAATACCCCAACATTCCTCTTCTTCCACACAGTGGGCAGCCGGCGTCACTGTGTGGTGGTTGCTCTCTGCTGGCCCCCTTCAAGACTGGGACTGCCTGTATAAATTCACTGGACAATCCTGCCTCCGATGCCCCACCTGGTTACAGACAAAACACCTCAGGGGTTGAGAATAGCTCCGGGCGTTGAACCTGGGCGGCCGGGCGGGAGGAGCAGCCTGAGGTGGTGGTGGTGCCGTCGCTGAGGTGGATGTCATTGGTCGGTGATCCATGCGGGTCAGTACTTTCATGGTCTGGTTGTCTAGTTGGCGGGCATCGGTGTACTCGTCCGCCAAGCGAGCTGCTTCTGCCATGGTAAGGGGTTTCTTATACCATAGCCATTCTCTGACCCCTGTGGCCATTTTCTCATAAAAATGCTCCAAAAAGAATAGCTGTAACACTTCCTCTCCATACACCGCTTGACATCCAGCTAGCCAGTGAGTCACCTTGCGGTGGACTCGGCAAGCCCACTCGACGTGAGAGTCGCCTGCTTGCTTGTGGGTTTCCCGGAATCTCCTGCGATATGCCTCGGGTGAGACTGCGTATCTGGCTAGTAGTGCTTCCTTTACCAGTCCATAATTTACAATGTCCTCGTCTGGTATGGCCCAAAATGCTTCACTGGCCCGACCCGATAACTTCACAGACAAGATAACGACCCATTCATCAGTGGGTATTCGATGCAGGGCACACTGCCTTTCGAAATCGGCCAGGTACCCATCAATCTCCCCTTTGCTGAATGTGTTGCTGGTTCGCCTCCACAGCTGCTATGACACCTTCAATTATATTTGCTTAGGGGTTGGGGCCAAAATGTGCCAGCCTAATGCGGACTGCCCGGTCAAAGCTTGCCTCCTCGGGTGTCCTGTCTGTGATGCTGGGTATTTCGCTGTTATCCATTTCCAGCAGTTCTGCAATAATGTCCATTTTCTTCCTGTTACTTGCTGAGCGGCCACGGCTCTCCAGTAAATCCTGGAGCGTTTCAGTTGTTTATATTGTTATTCCATCCGTCTGTGGCTCTGCAGCTGACCTCCTGGGCTGTAGGAACATCCCGCCGCTTGCCACCAATTGTTATGGATCCCCTGGTAGGAGAGGGGTTACTGCCGTAAAGGACGTTCCCTTACTGAATGCAGAGGTAACTACTGAGCGCTCCAAACTGCCGAACAGCAATCACACGAACCCGTTGGTCTCCAAAACAGCCGAACAACAATCACACAAATCAGTTAGTCTCCCAAATAGCCGAACAAGCGCAATCCATACAAATAATCCCCCCAATGATGAGACAAAGCTCCGTATTGAGGGTCAGCAGGAATCTGATTTAATGTGGGCTACATGCCCAGTGTAACGTATTACCTGGCACTCCGACTGGGTACCTCCGTTGAAGGATGCTCCTAGCGCTTCCTGAGGGCTCCAAGCACTCCAGCCGACACCATAACCACCGTAGACTCCTTAAGAGAGCAAGACAGGAACAAGCTCTTACAAGAGCTTAGCAGTAAATATAGCAAGAGAGTATGCAGAGCATAGCAATCCAAATTGAGGGTGAAGTAGAACTGACTGTACTGGCTCATACAGCCTTTTTTATTCACATTCTACAAACATAGTACTGCCCACAGGGTTTTGAAGAACAACCAATCAACACATTACAACACAGCTAACACTCCCATCCATTACTCAGAAATCAGAAATCCTGCCCTCTGCCTGTGATACAATTATCTCAGCACAATAGACTAACTTAATTTTCACAGGCAGGAAAATACAGTATTATAAAACATATCACAGGGACCCCAAAACATGCAATAATCCCATAAAAACATATCCGCAGAACATATACAGGCTATATGAAAAATAATTACTGTTAAATGTGTCCCCTGTTCTGTAGTTTAAAACTACTGAACGATGTCCAAACACCGGCGAGATGGCACCGTGTAGAAAAGTCAAAACAGTGTCTGTGAGTTAAAATGGCCGCCATCCATTGTTCTCACCATGTGCTTCATCCATTGTTCTCACCATGTGCCTCTGATACATGAAATGGTGGCCACCCAGTAACTCCACAGTTTGTCTGGTAGTTGTAACAGAACTATGCTTGTGCCTGGACTTATTTATCAATACAGTTGGATTTACTAAAAACCGAATAACTATTTCATGGGAAATACCATTACCGGCAAATGCAGCTCAAACTACCAAACATCGGACCACCCAGGGGCACAGTTAAGTGGTATTTTACCTCCCAGTGCTTTTGGAGCCGTTCGCATGGTTTCACACGAATCCTTTGTGCTCAGAATAGATGGCCGCCATTTCGGGACTTTACACGTGTTCGCAGCCATCTTACGCACGAACAGCGGTGTTTGCCCATGAACGCATGGAACTAAAAATGGACACGCAAACAGGCGAACACCGCTGAGACCTCCATGAGCTCATAACTTCGGGCTGGAACTACTGAACGACCGGCCGTTCGGTAGTTATGCTTATGCTCACATAGGGATTCCAGCGAACACCAGGGTGACTGTGGATGGCAAGGGGTTCGTGGGGTTTTATTGCACGAACAGAGACCGACTGCAAGGCCAAAATTTATGGAACTCTTTTCGGCTAGAGAATCTGTGCGGTCGGTCAAAACTTCAAAGACCCATAACTCCCGAACCCCTCAACCGAATGAGCTGGAATTTGGATATGTTGTCCCCCTGAATGAGAGCTATCAAGTGGCACCGGAAGGTGTACCCCCTGTTTTTGGGGTACATCCAGAACGTGAGTAAAATTGTGTATGTTTTAATTGTGTTACATGTTTTTCTGAGGGGAGGAGACGTGGGGGTTGTACCTTGTATATAATTGGTTATTGTGATAATTATGTGGGTGTAGCCTTTTTCAGGGCACCATTGCATAAAAGGAGACCCCCTGTCAATAAACATCAGTTCTACTTGACCCTTCAAAACGTAGCCTCGTCTCGTTCTTGGAGGGGATCTATGGTACAGTTACTCTGCCTCATTTTACAGCGATGCCTGATTGTACTCTTGGATATCGTGGATGGGAATAAGAACTCCATTACTTCACAGCAGCTTGCCTAGAAAAGGACGTCTCCAACGGCAGATACCCCTCTCCAGCAGGGTAGCCGTTACAGTAGTCTATCCAGCCGAACCAACAGATGAAACAAATGCCCCAACAAGGCATTGGCTGATCCACACAAGTGCCCAATATTTATTACCTCTCAAGATGAACTCTTACAACTGTATGCATGCAATTCAATAGCCCTTTGTTTAGGCCGGGGACCGCAGGGGGGGTATCGCTAGGGTCCAAGTGATTATAAGCTAAGCCTTTCTATGTATAGGCTCGCTATTCTGTTACATAAGTTAGTTTAGCATACGTGCCTTTCTAACCTACAACTGTTTATTAAAGGAACACTATAGTCTCCTAAATTACTTTAGCTAAATAAAGCAGTTTTAGTGTATAGATCATTCCCCTGCAATTTCACTGCTCAATTCACTGTCATTTAGGAGTTAAATCACTTTGTTTCTGTTTATGCAGCCCTAGCCACACCTCCCCTGGCTATGATTGACAGAGCCTGCATGAAAAAAAAAACTGGTTTCACTTTCAAACAGATGTAATTTACCTTAAATAATTGTATCTCAATCTCTAAATTGAACTTTAATCACATACAGGAGGCTCTTGCAGGGTCTAGCAAGCTATTAACATAGCAGGGGATAAGAAAATCTTAATTAAACAGAACTTGCAATAAAGAAAGCCTAAATAGGGCTCTCTTTACAGGAAGTGTTTATGGAAGGCTGTGCAAGTCACATGCAGGGAGGTGTGACTAGGTTCATAAACAAAGGGATTTAACTCCTAAATGGCAGAGGATTGAGCAGTGAGGCTGCAGGGGCATGTTCTATACACCAAAACTGCTTCATTAAGCTAAAGTTGTTCAGGTGACTATAGTGTCCCTTTAAGCATGACCACGATATCTATGTTCCTAGCTAGGCATACAGCTGCCATAACGTTCCATTGCTCCTCTTCTACTCATGTCTTTTGACAGATTGTCCATTTTGCTTATTATAATGTTTAGCAATTCAGCAGGCTACTAATCTACGTCAGTCACGTCAATTTATTTCTCGTAAACACACCTCTTGCTATTGTTACTCGCATTTACTAACCTGACTTACTCAGCATTACTCTAACAATTTAAAAAATGTGTGCAGTTTAATCCCATGTCACAATATTGTCAGCTTTGCGAAGGCATGTAATCGCTATTGTGGCATTGCAGCCATGTTTGTACCTCCATTTGCACAATAAAAATAAAGAATTGAAAAAAAAAAAAGCTCTGACTGGCAAATTCCCCATTAGATTGGGTCTCTTGTTTAAACGTAATGCCACCCGCCCAAGCTATCTTCCTCTCCTCACGTGCTGCCCTATTATTAAACAGTCCAGATCAAAGGATTATAAAACTGATTTATTGGTCTATTAAGCTATACAAAATCAATCACTCTTGGTTTTCCATCTAACATGAACTTATAAAAAAGATATAAATTTATTCTTTGACATGTTTGGTCAGTGTGTAACATGCGACAGTCCAGTGAGTGTGCGATTGGCGAAATATGGATACACATTTAAAAATGTAATGGGTAAAGTAAGTAAATCCAAACCACGCTCTGTACATATATGTGAAATGAAAGCAGTGATCCAATAACAGACTCAACGTAACGGGTATAGTAAATCTAAACTACGCTCTGTATGTAAACGTGTAATGAAGGCAGTGATCCAATGGCAGACTCAACGTAACGGGTATAGTAAATCCAAACCACGCTCTGTACATATATGTGAAATGAAAGCAGTGATCCAATGGCAGACTCAACGTAACGGGTATAGTAAATCTAAACTACGCTCTGTATGTAAACGTGTAATGAAGGCAGTGATCCAATGGCAGACTCAACGTAACGGGTATAGTAAATCTAAACTACGCTCTGTATGTAAACGTGTAATGAAAGCAGTGATCCAATGGCAGACTCGATATATTGATTTAGTACTCAACAAGCGGAGAGTAGTCAGAATTGTGGGGGTACATTGGTGTGCTGTTTACAACGGTGGTTTGAGCAGTTGTCACAACAGACCAGTTTCCCCTCCTCTTAATTTCCCGAGCCATCTGACACCAGGTACAGGAGTAACAGCAGCAAGAGCGGACACAGTCATCACAGATTGATCCCTGAAAGATGTAAAGACAATGGGAATTATTAAGGAGAGAGATCGTAGTACATCACAAAAGGATATTCTGATAGGACAACAAGAGGAGCAAGAGATTTTCATTCTTTGAAAAGTAAAAAAAATAAATAAGGAGAAGCTGAGAACTATAGGACAGTCTGTAAAACACACACAATATATCACAAAAAAACGAGGAGAAAGTATTGAGAGATAAGAAACCAATCCAAAAACACCAGAAAAGATGATTGTAACGCAAAACTGAAAACAAAAAGACTGGAAGAAACAAAAGGTGCTAGAAACATGACCAAAAATGTCACAACGCCTTAAAAAGCCCAAGTAAAGTGTGATGAAATCATATGAAAATGATAAATAAAATTAGTTCAATGCAATGTAAGTATAAAGTAAGCATTATAGGAGAAGTTAAAAACAACAAAGTGTTGGTGGGACACAGAGAAACCAAGAAAACATTAGCAAAAATTAGGCAATTGTGTTGGGACGTGGAGAAACCAACATAAACTTGGCTTGGATCCCGAGATTGGAGTGGGGCACAGAGACTCGGATTAAGACATTGTGGTGGGACACAGAGAAACCAAGAAAGAGCTGGTTTGTATTAGGACATTGGGGTGGGAAAATGAGAAACCAAGAAAGAGTAGGCTTTGATTAGGAGAATGGGGTGGGACACGGAGAAACCAAGAAAGAGTAGGCTTTGATTAGGAGAATGGGGTGGGACACGGAGAAACCAAGAAATAGCTGGTTTGGTTTAGGAGATTGGGGTGGGAAAAGGAGAAACCAAGAAAGAGTAGTCTTGTATTAGGAGATTGGGGTGGGACACGGAGAAACCAAGAATTAGTTGGCTAGTATTAGGAGACTGGAGTGGGACACAGAGAAATCAAGAAGAGTTGGCTCGGATTAGAAGGGTGGGGTGTGGGAGGACAAGGGGATGCACATTAAAGAAAGGCGAGATTGAGGAGACATGAGAAGGACAAAACTGGAAATGATAGTGCAGGATTTGGTGAAATGATGAGATATGGATAGAAGAAACTGAACTGATAAAGAACATGGGAAGGACAAACGGATAAATGATATACCTAGAGAGACAGCAAGGACCGAAGGCAGGGTTGCAAAACTTTGTATTAATAATTCCTGTCATTCATTTTCAACTTAAATTGAGAAATACTTATATGCCAAAACCTGAAACCCCAACAGTAAAAGGATTCCAGGCATCGAGTGTGTGTCCTTAATCTGAACCAATATAAGTTATCTGATAAACAGAATTTACTATTTCTCATCACAATGGTTGAGTGGAGCCTGCTGGGAACAGAACTTGCAAACCTGGAGTTTGAGCAAGGGCTCTAGGTCTATAATAAGAGCCTTTGCCAGAGTCAACAGAATTTATTCTTGTTTCTCCATTTATTCCCTCTAGTCTACTACACTGGGACAGTCATTCTCTGCTTAGTACATGGCATGTGAAACGGTGAATGCTCATCATACCCTTATCTTGTATCTCTCGCGGACGGCTGCCCTCATGGCCAGGGTTATAGGAGGGCAGACAGCGCTGCAGCCCACGTAGCCCATGCACGAGGGGTCCAATATTGGGAGACACATACATTCTCCAAATTCACTGACTGTATTGCACATCATGCAAGGGAAGCACCACAATGCACAGCAACCTGTAGGGAGACAGTAGTGTCAGAGGATGGTGGATCAAGGTTTTGTTCCTCACCATGGCCTAAATCTGTAGCTGAATGGCACAATTTGTGGACAATTTGATCATAGTTCCTGAATTTGCTAATCACGTTTCTTTCCTTTTGAGAATATTGTAAACACTGTGAAAAGTCCCAATTCTATGAAAATTATAGGCATTTGTTCTTTATTAAGCAATGTGACGGCCACAAAATGATTTTTTTAGTTATTAGTGTGTTTTATAATTACTCTATTTAATTTAAATAGTCATATGGACTGAAGCTTTAGCTTGATGTCTACCAAGAGGTTATATGGGAAAGGCAAAATAGCACATTTTAATATTTTATACACCAATCTATGAATTATTTTGTAAAGGTAAAGCACAATGCAAAATAATAAACTAATAAAATAAATATATAAAAATCGTGACCGGATTGCATTAGTGTGATTCCCGATATTGTTTATGATGGTGGTATCTCCTGCGTTCCAGGGATCTGGATTGTGTTAGTTTGTCAGATACTGATAACGGGTTTTATAACTGAATAGTTTGTGATAAGGTCCATAAATAGATGTGGTGACACCAGGAAAGGGCAGACATTTTAACTATTTCTCCTCTGTATATAATTAAGATGATCCTGTGGTAAGAGATGTGCAAATGATTGCTGCAGATATCTTGTAATTGGATGACTCAAGGCATGGTGCTACAGCAGTTTAATAAAATTAATGTAAAGAAAGCTCCAGGGCCTGGTGGTATTCAGCCACCAGTACTTAAAGGACCACTATAGGCACCCAGACCACTTCAGCTTAATGAAGTGGTCGGGGTGCCTGGTCCAGCTAGGGTTAACCCGTTTTTTTTTTATGTCTCTTAGCTCCTGGACTTGTGGTTCTTGTTTCACATTTTATTTATTCTGGGAATGTTGAGGTACAGTAAGGGGGTGTTGTTGGGGTACAATAAAGTCCATCTAATTTATTCTGGGAATGTTGTGGTACAGTAAGGTCCATCTTATTTATTTTGGGAATGTTGGGGTACAGTAAGGAGGTGTTGGGGTACAATAAATACCATCTCATTTATTCTGGGAATGTTGGGGTACAGTAAGGGGATGTTGGGGTACAGTAAAGTCCATCTAATTTATTCTGGGGGTGTTGGGGTACAGTAAGGGGATGTTGGGGTACAGTAAAGTCCATCTTATTTATTCTGGGTGTGTTGTTGTATGGCATCGTTGAGACAGAGTGCGCACTGGAGTTTAATGAAATGCCTTGCACTTGGAAACGTTACTAACTGCAGGCCACGGTTTAGTGGCTAATGCCCTGTATCACTGTGTATTTAGAATTGCTTCCGGTGTCTGTTTGCCACTTACAGACACCGCAGTCATCACAGCAGTCACACATGTCAGTCATCCATCTGGATCCCGGTTCCACCGACACTGTCTGCGTAGTGATTACACTGGGCTGGGTAGTGATAGTATTCATTATCTGCAGAGAAAGGAGGGGAGTCAAACACAGAGACAGACAGAGACATGATGGTTATAGAGACTGATAGACAGATGGACAGCCAGACATAGTGCTCTGAGGAGGTCAGTTCTCCATCTGGGAAGCTCAGTTCAATACAAGACAGCCACAACTTTTGTAATGATTCAGGTGCTGCATGCTCGAATGGCGCATCCTTGTGAAGTTTAAATACATACATGTGCCATATACTTTTTGGATTCGCAGAGAATACGTGGACCCATCAGAAGTAAGCCTATATAATGCTTATTTGGACCCTTATTCAGTGCCCTATCATGGTTTCTGCCATAATACAGGTTCGTGCTTATAGTAAGTCTTCCTTCATATTCTGATATTGACCTCGGCTTGTATTGGACTGTATTTCTGGTATCTTGACTCGGCTTGTTTATTCGTATTCCTGACCATGGCTATTTCTTACTTTGTCTCTGTATTTAAATAACGTTAAGTTCAGCCACTCTAAGTCCCATGATAAATCGATATTACACCCTCTATTTGTGGGGTTCTACATTCTCTGTAAGTTAGGGTAACAACACTGTGACATTTAGGACAGAGAAGAGATGGGCTTTAGCCCAGTACAAAGATGGCCGAGAAGAGATATGTAATATTAATAAAAATTCACAAAAAGTACAAGTGACTCATGATAATATTAAATGTATGATTACTGTGACAGATCCATCTGTATAGACTGGGATTGCTGGTTCGCCTGTTTTGCCTTTTCGTGGAATTACCCATTCGTATGCCCCTGTTCATTGAATTGACTTTTCCTCCGAACAAAACTACCGAACGGACGCCACCCAGAAGAGAAGTGTGCTGCTGGTTAACCTCTTGATCCCAATTAGAACGTTGTGGTTAACCGCAGACACTTCTCAATTAAAACCGAATGCAGGGTGGTCGTCATTCGTATGTCGACCACAAGGCTGCGGCCATTTTAAACAAAGCGAAAGACCAACGGTGTTAGGCCCAGATTCTATGGAACTGAAAACGGACACTTTTTCCACCGAACACCGCTGAAGCCATCGACCTCCCTTCTCAATCAACAAAAGTATATGAACACTGGCCGTTCAGGAGTTTGAAATGCACGAATGGACTTAACCCAGATAGCCTTCCCATGGAGTCAATCGCATACCGAAAGACTGTAATAGACTTTGACTCCATGGCGATTGAACTATGCGTATGGGATCTGAGCGCTATTCGCCAATAATATGCACTCAGATCCAGGCTATTATGTGCCTGTGTGTCCTAACATGCCATATGTCTGTCTGCTATTACAGTCTCCCATTTGGTCCCCTAGGGGAGTGTCCACCAAGTGGGAGACCTGCATAAATACGGGCGGGTAGCCCACAGTAAACCTAGTTCATGTTTTACCCTCAATGCGGAGCTTGGTCTCGTTATTGGGGGGATTTATTACCGACGACTAGAGACTGCCAGATGGGATTATTAGCTGCTTGGGAGATATATGCGTTCAGCTACTAGCAGCGATTCGTGAGTTTGGAGCTTGTGAAGCGAAGTACCCGTACGGGTCCCGTTCGCGAGATTACAGCGTTCCCCTGCTTGCGGTTCGTATGATTGCAGTTGATACGAATGAAGCCTGCGTTATTGCGAGAGGGGAGGATTCACTAAACGGCGGTTTGTACATTTGATGCCGAGGGTACCGTTACACTTACTAATGCAAGGAGCCTAAATAACAAAAATGGGGGAACTAGAGGCAATAGCATAACAATAACATAATAGGCATAACTGAAACATGGTGGGATGAGACACATGGCTGGGCAGCTAACTTAAATGGGTACACGTTATTTAGGAAGGATAGGAAAAACAAGAGGGGTGGTGGGGTATGTTTGTATGTCAACCATGATTTAAAGCCAAATCTTAAGCAGGTGGAATGCGATGAGGATAATGTGGAAGCTTTATGGGTAAATATCTGCTTGGGGGAAAAGAAGAGAAATCAACTATTGGTTGGGATATGTTGTAAACCACCTAATGTTAATATTGACGAGGAACAACAGCTGTTTGAGCAAATTGAGAAAGCTGCAAATCTGGGTAACACTTTAATTATTGGAGATTTTAATTACCGGGACATAAATTGGGACAGAGGGACTAGTAGCTCAGCAAAGGGAATTAGGTTTTTAAACTTGTTAAATGACACCTTCATGTCACAACTTGTACAAGCACCAACTAGAATGGATGCTTGTCTGGACCTGGTTTTAACAAACAACGTTGATCTTTTGACCAACATTCAAGTAGGTGAGCACTTGGGAAATAGTGATCACAATATAGTGTCCTTTGAAATAAACTCAAAAAAACACAAAAGCACATGGGGTATACTAAAACATATAATTTTAAAAAGGCCAATTTCAATAAGTTAAAGGACCACTATAGTGCCAGGAAAACATAATCATTTTCCTGGCACTATAGTGCCCTGAGGGTGCCCCCACCCTCAGGGTCCCCCTCCCGCCCGGCTATGGAAGGGGGAAAAGGGTTAAATCTTACCTTTTTCCAGCGCTGGGCGGGGAGCTCTCCTCCTCCGATCCTCCTCTTCTCCTCCCCGTCGGCTGAATGCGCACGCGCGGCAAGTGCTGCGCGCGCATTCAGGCGGTCACATAGGAAAGCATTAATAATGCTTTCCTATGGACGCTTGCGTGCTCTCACTGTGATTTTCACAGTGAGAAGCACGCAAGCGCCTCTAGCGGCTGTCAATGAGACATCCGCTAGAGGGAATGGGGGAAGGCTTAACCCATTCATAAACATAGCAGTTTCTCTGAAACTGCTATGTTTATGAAAAAATGGGTTGGACCAGGCACCATTAAGCTGAAGTGGTCTGGGTGCCTAGAGTGGTCCTTTTAGGGCAGCTTTACAATATATTGACTGGCATAAACTCTTTAGTGAAAAGAACACTGAGGATAAATGGATCATCTTCCAACAAATATTAGAAAGGTACATTTCTCAGTATGTACCGTTGGGAAATAAATATAAAAGAAACTAATTAAAACCAACGTGGCTTAGTAGAGAAGTAAAACAAGAGATTACAACTAAGAGAAGGGCATTTAAGGCATTTAAATCTGACAAATCAGATGCATCTTATAAAAGATATAAGGATGCAAATAATGCGTGCAAAAAGGCAATTAGACTTGCTAAACTTCAAAATGAAATAATGATAGCTGAAGAGAGCAAAACCAACCCTAAGCATTTTTTAGGTACATAAATTCTAAATTCTAAATACAAATAAATAAAAAATAAAAAATTAAGTGTAGGTACACTGACAACTGGGATTGGGGTGTTAGTTAATGAAGACCAGGAAAGGGCAGACATTTTAACTATTTCTCCTCTGTATATAATTAAGATGATCCTGTGGTAAGAGATGTGCAAATGATTGCTGCAGATATCTTGTAATTGGATGACTCAAGGCATGGTGCTACAGCAGTTTAATAAAATTAATGTAAAGAAAGCTCCAGGGCCTGGTGGTATTCAGCCACCAGTACTTAAAGGACCACTATAGGCACCCAGACCACTTCAGCTTAATGAAGTGGTCTGGGTGCCTGGTCCAGCTAGGGTTAACCCGTTTTTTTTTTATAAACATAGCACTTTCAGAGAAACTGCTATGTTTACACTGAGGGTTAATCCAGTCTCTAAAGCCTCTAGTGGCTGTCTCATTGACAGCCGCCAGAGGTGCTTGCGTGCTTCTCACTGTGAAAATCACAGTGCGAAGACGCGCCAGCGTCCATAGGAAAGCATTGTAAAGACATGATTTGGGCATAATGGATTTGTGTTGTGCTGCTGCTGGCCCTTTAAGAACCATCTGGGGACATACTGTGGAGTTACTGGGTGGCCACCATTTCCTGTATCAGAAGCACATGGTGAGAACAATGGATGGCGGCCATTTTAACTCACAGACACTGTTTGGACTTTTCAACACGGTGCCATCTCGCCAGTATTTGGTGCACAGAGACATCATGCAGTGGTTTTGGACTATACAGCAGGGGACACATTATACAGTGATTGTTTTTCATTTAGCCTGTATATGTTCTGCAGAATCTGCATTAAACTGTATTTTCCAAAGTACTGAACGGATCTGGGTGAATTTTGGATATGTGGTTCACCCAGATCCCCCAGTTCCAAGGATATACTTTTTATGGGGTTATTGCATGTTTTGGGGTCCCTGTGATGTGTTTTATGAAACTGTATTTCTCTGGCTGTGATAATTAGATTACCCATTGTGTTCAGTAATCATATCACAGCCAGAGGGGAGGATTTTGTGTGGGAGTGTCTGTGTGTATTGTACGGATTGATTGGTTGTATTTAAAAACCATGTGGGCAGTACTAAGTTTGTGGATTGTGAATAAAAGAGGCTGTATGTGCCAGTCCGTCAGTTCTGCTTGACCTCAAAACAAAGTGTCGTCTCGTTATTGGGAGAATTGGATTGTATGCTGACTGCCAGGAGTGTAAGCTGATTGCATGCTTTTCCTGTTCAGCTGCTTACAGCATTCAAATGCTTTAGAGAATTCATATGCTTCTCCGGTTCGGTGGTTGTGGTGTCTGCTGCAGTGCTTGGAATCCTCAGGAAGCGCTAGGAGCATCCTTCAACGGAGGTACCCAATCGGGGTGTCAGGTGATCCGTTACAAATGGCGGTCCATATTTATCACAATACACAAAGCAACCATCTCAACTTTGAAAGACACCAATAATCAGCCACTCCTCAAAGATTGGGTTACAAGAAGCCTTTCTCCCTACCTCCTCCCCCCACATCCCATAGAAATATTTGACATAACCTAATCTAACCATTTGTTATAACCAAATCCTACTATCTGCAACCGACTAATAATGTTATACTAATATGTGCTTAACCATATTTTTTCTTATGTATCCATGTATGTTATATGCAACAAACTGTAACCTTGAACTTTGCAAAGATATTACTGTACTTCAAAAATAGTTGTTAAGATTCAAATAAAAATAAAAATTATAAATTAAAAAAAAGTATAGATCAGAGCAGTGGGTGTGACCTACTTGGATTTTGCCAAGGCATTTGATATGGTTCCTCACAATAGGTTAGTGTTCAAACTGAAAGATGAAAATTCTTGTTCTTGGGTAGAACATTGGCTTAAAGATAGAGTACAACAAGTTGTCATTATTGATAAAAAGCTGGACAAAAGTGGTAAGTGGTATCCTTTGGAGTTCTGTTCTGGGACCCCTTCTATTTAACATATTCATAAACCATCTTGAAAAAAACATTGAAAGCCATGCTCTGTAAAATAATACACAAAACTCTGTAAAATAATACAATGTGAGCAAGATATTACTTTGCTGCAGAGAGATTTGGATAGATTGGGGGACTGGGCACAAAAATGGCAGATTAAATTTAACGTAGAGACATGCAAAGTTATTCATTTTGTGGTAAAGAATGCACAAGCAACTTACACACTAAATGGTAGTGAATTAGGGATAACCACACACGAGAAGGATTTGGGAATTGTTATAGACAGCAAATTAGGCAGCAATATGCAATGTCAATCTGCAGTTGCTAAGGCCAGTATGGTTTTATCATGTGTAAATAGGGGCATAAATTCTCTTGATGAGAATATCATTTTGCCTCTTTATAAATCACTGGTAAGACCACACCTTGAATATGCTGTGCAATTTGGGCACCTGTTCTAAAGAAGGATATCATGGCACTAGAAAAAGTGCAGAGACGAGCTACAAAACTGATACAAGGAATGGATCAAATTTAAACCTCTTCAGTTTGGAAACATTATGCCTAACAGGGGATATGATAACATTATGCAAATATATCCAGGGAAATCATTTCACAAACAGCACTATACATAGGACACGATGAGGTCATGTGGTTAGACTGGAAGAAAGCAGATTTAGCTCAAGGCAAAGGAATGTTTATAGTAAGAACAATGAAGATATGGAATTCTCTGCTCGAAGAGGTGGTTTTATCAGAGTCTGTACAGCTGTATAAACAGCAACTAGATGGATATTTGTAAAAATGTAGGGATATAACTTTTAGTATGCGGTGTAACAGCTTCTTTATCCAAGGAGAGATCTGACTGCCATTCTGGGGCCAAAAAGGAACTTCTTGAGTGTGGTTTAAAGACAGGGTAATGTTGGAGATAGGTTTAGGGTTACAGATTGGGTGAGGGTTAGAGACAAAGTCAGTTTGGAGATAGGGTTAGAGATTGGGCGAGGGTTAGAGACAGGGCCAGGTTGGATATAGGGTTAGGATTTGAGATTGGGTGAGGTTTAGAGACAGGGTCAGTTTTGAGGTAGGATTAGAGATTGGGTGAGGTATAGAGTTAGGGTCAGTTTGGAGGTAGGATTAGAGATTGGGTGAGGTATAGAGTCAGGGTCAGGATGGAGGTAGGGTTAGAGATTGGGTGAGGGTTAGAGACAGGCTCAAGTTGAAGATAGAGTTAGGGTTAGAGATTGGGTGTGGGTTAGAACCAGGTTCAGTTTGGAGGTAGAGATAGAGATTGGGTGAGGGTTAGAGACGGGGTCAGACTGGAGATAGGGCTAGGGTTAGAGATTGGGTGTGGGTTAGAAACAGCGTCAGTTTGGAGGTAGGATTAGAGGTTGGGTGAGGGTTAGAGACAGGACCAGGTTGGATATAGGGTTAGGATTAGATAGGGCTAGGGTTAGAAACAGGGTCAGTTTGGAGGTAGAATTAGAGATTGGGTGAGGGTTAGAGACAGGGCCTGGTTGGATATAGAGTTAGGATTAGAGAGTGGGTGAGGGTTAGAGACAGGGTCAGTTTGGAGGTAGTATTAGAGAATGGGTGAGGTATAGAGACACGGTCAGGTTGGAGATAGGGTTAGAGATTGGGTGTGGGTTAGAGACAGGGTCAGTTTGGAGGTAGTATTAGAGATTGGGTGAGGTATGGAGACAGGGTCCGAGATTGGGTGTGGGTTAGAACCAGGTTCAGTTTGGAGGTAGAGATAGAGATTGGGTGAGGGTTAGAAACAGGGTCAGACTGGAGATAGGGCTAGGGTTAGAGATTGGGTGTGGGTTAGAAACAGGGTCAGTTTGGAGGTAGGATTAGAGATTGGGTGAGGGTTAGAGACAGGGCCAGGTTGGATATAGGGTTAGGATTAGATAGGGCTAGGGTTAGAGATTGGGTGTGGGTTAGAAACAGGGTCAGTTTGGAGGTAGGATTAGAGATTGGGTGAGGGTTAGAGACAGGGCCAGGTTCGATATAGTGTTAGGATTAGAGATTGGGTGTGGGTTAGAAACAGGGTCAGTTTGGAGGTAGTATTATAGATTGGGTGAGGTATAGAGACAGGGTCAGGTTGGAGATAGGGTTAGAGATTGGGTGTGGGTTAGAAACAGGGTCAATTTGGAGGTAGTATTAGAGATTGGTTGAGGGTTAGGGACAGGGTCAGGTTGGAGATAGAGTTAGGGTTAGAGACAGGGTCAGGTTGGAGATAGAGTTAGCGCTAGAGATTGGGTGTGGGTTAGAGACATGGTCAGTTTGGAGGTAAGGCTAGGGTTAGAGATTGGATATGGGTTAAAGACATGGTCAGTTTGGAGATAGGGCTAGGGTTAGAGATTGGATGTGGGTTAAAGACATGGTCAGTTTGGAGATAGGGATAGGGTTAGAGATTGGATGCGGTTTAGAAACAGGGTCAGTTTGGATATAGGATTAGAGAATGGGTGACGGTTACAGACAGGGTCTAATTGGAGATAGAGTTAGGGTTAGAGATTGGGTGTGGGTTAGAGACATGACCAGTTTGGAGGTAGGGCTAGGGTTAGAGATTGGGTGTGGGTTTGAAACAGGGTCACTTTGGAGGTAGGATTAGAGATTGGGTGACAGAGACAGGGTCAGGTTGGACATAGGGTTAAAGATTAGGCGAGGGATTAGAAACAGGGTCAGGTTGGCTATAGGGTGTGGGTTAGAGGTTAGGTGAGAGTTAGAGACAGGGTCAGTTTGGAGGTAGGGTTTGAGATTATGTGAGGGTTAGAGACAGGTGTCAGGTTGCAGGTAGGGTTAGAGATTAGGTGAGGGTTAGAGACGGTCAGGTTGGAGATAGGGTTAGGTTTAGGTGAGGGTTAGAGACATGGACAGGTTGGAAATAGGTGGAGATTAGGTGAGGGTTAGAGACATGGTCAGGTTGGAGGTAGGGTTAGAGATTGGGTTAAAGACAGGGTCAGGTTGGAGGTAGGGTTAGAGATTGGGTGTGGGTTAGAGACAGGGTCAGGTTGAAGATAGAGTTAGGAATTAGGTATGGGTTAGAGACAGGATCAGATTGGAGATAGAGTTAGGGTTAGAGATTGGGTGAGGATTAGAGACAAGGTCAGTTTGGAGGTTGAGTTAGGGTTAGTGACAGGGTCAGTTTGGAGGTAAGATTAGAGATTGGGTGAGGGTTAGAGACAGGGTCAGGTTGGAGATAGGATTAGAGATTGGGTGAGGGTTAGAGACAGGGTCAGGTTGGAGGTAGGGTTAGAGATTAGGTGAGGGTTAGAGATGGGGTCAGGTTGGAGATAGGGTTAGAGACAGGGTAAATTTGGAGGTAGGATTAGAGATTGAGTGTTGGTTAGAGAAAGGTTCAGTTTGGAGATAGGGCTAGAGATAGGGTGAGGATTAGAGACAGGGTTGGATGTAGGTTTAGAGATTAGGTGAGGGTTAGAGACAGGGTCAGGTTGGTTGTAGGCTTAGAGTTTGGGTTAGAGACAGGGTCAGGTTGGGGGTAGGGTTAGCGACTGGGTGAGGGTTAGAGACAGGGTTAGTTTGGAGATAGGGTTAGAGATTGGGTGTGGGTTAGAGACAGGGTCAGGTTGGAGACAGGGTTAGAGATTAGGTGTGGGTTAGAGACAGGGTCAGGTTGGAGGTAGGGTTAGAGATTAGGTGAGGGTTACAGACATGGTCAGGTTGGAGGTAGGGTTAGAGATTGGGTGAGGGTTAGAGACAGGGTCAGGTTGGAGGTAGGGTTAAAGATTGGGTGAGGGTTAGAGACAGGGCCAGCTTGGAGGTAGGATTAGAGATTGGGTGAGGGTTAGAGACAGGGTCAGGTTGGAGGTAGGGTTAGAGATTGGGTGAGGGTTAGAGACAGGGCCAGGTTGAAGGAAGGATTAGAGATTGGGTGAGGGTTAGAGACAGGGTCAGGTTGAAGGTAGGGTTAGAGATTAGGTGAGAGTTAGAGACAGGCCAGGTTGGAGGTAGGGTTAGAGATTAGGTGAGGGTTAGACAGGGCCAGGTTGAAGGTAGGGTTAGAGATAAGGTGTGGGTTACGGACAGGGTCTGGTTGGAGGTAGGGTTAGAGACTAGGTGAAGGTTAGAGACAGGGTCAGGTTGGACGTAGGATTAGACATTAGGTGAGGGTTAGAGACAAGGCCAGGTTGAAGGTATGGTTAGAGATTAGGTGTGGGTTACAGGCAGCGTCAGGTTGGAGGTAGGGTTAGAGATCAGGTGAGGGTTAGAGACAGGGCCAGGTTGAGGGTAGGGTTAGAGATTTAGTGAGGGTTAGGGACAGAGTCAGGTTGGAGGTAGGTGTTAGAGATTGGGTGTGGGTGTGAGATTAGGTGAGGGTTAGAGACAGGGTCAGGTTGGAGGTAGGGTTAGAGATTAGGTGTGGGTTAGAGACAGGGTCAGGTTGGAGGTAGGGTTAGAGATTGGATGAGGGTTAGAGACAGGGTCAGGTGTGAATGTAGGGTTAGAGATTAGGTGAGAGTTAGAGACAGGGCCAGGCTGGAGGTAGGGTTAGAGATTAGGTATGGGTTAGAGACAGGGCCAGGTTGGAGGTAGGGTTAGAGATTAGGTGTGGGTTAGAGACAGGGCCAGGTTGGAGGTAGGGGTTAAGATTAGTTGAGGGTTAGAGACAGGGCCAGGTTGGAGGTAGGGTTAGAGATTAGGTGAGAGTTAGAGACAGGGGCCAGCTGGAGGTAGGGTTAGAGATTAGGTGAGAGTTAGAGACAGGGCCAGGGTGGAGGTAGGGTTAGAGATTAGGTGAGAGTTAGAGACAGGGCCATGTTGAAGGTAGGGTTAGAGATCAGGTGAGGGTTAGAGACAGGGTCAGGTTGGAGGTAGGGTTAGAGACAGAGTCAGGTTGGAAGTAGGGTTAGAGATTGGGTGAGGGTTAGAGACAGGGCCAGGTTGAAGGTAGGGTTAGAGATTAGGTGAGAGTTAGAGACAGGGCCAGGCTGGAGGTAGGGTTAGAGATTAGGTGAGAGTTAGAGACAGGGCCAGGTTGGAGGTAGGGTTAGAGATTAGGTGAGGGTTAGAGACAGGGTCAGGTTGGAGGTAGGGTTAGAGATTGGGTGAGGGTTAGAGACAGGGCCAGGTTGGAGGTAGGGTTAGAGATTGGGTGAGGGTTTGAGACAGGGTCAGGTTGGAGGTAGGGTTAGAGATTGGGTGAGGGTTAGAGACAGGGCCAGGTTGAAGGAAAGATTAGAGATTGGGTGAGGGTTAGAGTCAGGTCCAGGTTGGAGGTAGGTTTAGAGATTAGGTGAGGGTTAGAGACAGGGTTGGGTTGGAGGTAGGGTTAGAGATTAGGTGAGAGTTAGAGACAGGGCCAGGTTGGAGGTAGGGTTAGCGACTGGGTGAGGGTTACAGACAGGGTCAGGTTGGAGGTAGGGTTAGAGATTAGGTGAGGGTTAGAGACAGGTCAGGTTGGAGGTAGAATTAGAGATTGGGTGAGGGTTAGAGACAGGGCCAGGTTGAAGGTATGGTTAGAGATTAGGTGAGGGTTACAGACAGGGTCAGGTTGGAGGTATGGTTAGAGATTGGGTGTGGGTTAGAGACAGGGTCAGATTGGTGGTATGGTTAGAGATTGGGTGGGGGTTAGAGACAGGGTCAGGTTGGAGGTAGGGTTAGAGATTGGGTGGGGGTTAGAGACAGGGTCAGGTTGGAGGTATGGTTAGAGATTGGGTGGGGGTTAGAGACAGGGTCAGGTTGGAGGTAGGGTTAGAGATTAGGTGAGAGAGACAGGGTCAGGTTTGGGGTTTGCATAGGGCTAGTTTTATTCCGGATGCCAGATATTATGCTTGGCTGACATTACGTTGTATTGCAAAAAGAGGAGGAATACCGCTCTCTTGTTGAGATCCAGGTGCTGCCAGACCTGGGGTTGGCTGTCCCCACTGCAACTGTTTTGAACAAAAATATGGTCTAGGCACTCAGGATTTAATTCATCAGTAGATTTCTTGAAAACAAATGCAACGTTTCAAACTCACAAAGGCTCTTTCTCAAGCTTGAAAAAGATCTCTCTAAGATCGAAACATTGCACTTGTTTCCAATAAATCTGCTGATGAATTAAATCCTGAATTCCTGGACCATACCTTAGTCCAAAAGGGCTGGTATTACATGACATATTTTCATAATATTTTTTATGTAATCATCATTTCCTTCATGTCTTTTTGACATGAGTTACAATTTTTTTTTTTTTTTTGCAATTCTTTATTTTTGCATGCAAGGTTAGTTACATAACTACCCGTATGGCCACAACAGCCTTCCGGGTTTTCAAAACGGTTCATGACATCACAACGTAGTTTAGGCATACATAGCAGTCTGTCGATTCTAGTCTGTGGTGTCAGCTAGTTCTGCACATTTTTAAAAGAATTTGTGGATCAGTTGGTGTCGAACTGAGGCAACATTGGAGTAATTTTTGAGGAGTGTGTCTTTTTTCCCCTCCAGTGCTAGGATTGTATTGGTGTGGGGGGGTAAAGAACCCAAGGGTTGTCTGTTTGGGGTTGGTTGCGTGTTCGTGCCCCCTTATATGTTCCCGGAAGGGGTTAATTGTGTGTACGAATGGTTGTCCTTAGTGATGTGCGTGTCCACAGGTGAGTGCTATGAAGTCCGCGTATGTCAGCGCGTGTCTGTTTGTGTATAGGTATACATGTATATAGGGTTTGTCGCTCTTTGAGCCTATGTGTGCCTCAGCGATCGTCCAGTGGGTTGGGAATTGACTCCTTACCGAGAGGTCACGGGGGGGGTGGGAGGAGGTGTATTCTCCCTGGAGCTTTTTCATGGTAGGTCTTGTCTGATGTTATGTCGGCAGCAGTTATAGTGTAGCGTATAGTTAGTCGTATAAGTGCATATGTTACAGTAAAACATTGAGAAAATTAAACAGTGAAAACAACATAAGAAACTAAGGGTAAAACAGAAGGCGAGGCCGGAACCGGTTAACGCATTGTATGCGTGTTGGCTACTATTTTTACAGTTCAGGTCGGTTCTCTCCGGTGTTCTCTATTCCTGGGGATGAATGGAGTCGTTCTGTCAGGGTCCCAGGTGTGCGAAGATGTGGGGGTTTCTTGTGCTGCGGATCCGGCATGAATCCCCACTGCGCGTAGGAACTGTTCTGCCTCCTGTAGTGAGGATAGGTTGTGTGTGGTACCGTTTTTGGTAACAGTCAGAGTCCTTGGTAGAGTCCATTTGTACTCAATTTTAGCTTCACGCAGACTGCTTGTCACTCGTGCCAGGGACCTGCGCCACAACAGCGTGTTTCTTGTTAAGTCCTGATAGAAGGTAATGTGGGATGATTCAAATGCAAGTGGTGTCCTTCCCCGGACTGCTGTAAGGATCTTGATTTTGTCTGCTACTGAGTGACACCGGATGATGACATCTTGTGGAGCTGTGGCTGGAGCTTGTCTTGCTTTTTTGATCCTAAAGAAGCCATCTAGTGTGAATTTTTTGGCTTGGGCGTGCGGTAGGAGCGTGGCTATGAGACGTCTGAGGTAGTGGGTTAGTTCTGTGGAGTCCACGCTATCCGGTATCCCCCTCAGTTTTAAGTTAGTGCGTCTGTTGCGGTCCTCTGCTAGGTCAATTCTCGTAGTGAGGTTGGATTGGGATGTCTGCATGAGTATTATTTGTTCTTTTAGCCCCTGTACCTCTTGTTTCAAGTCAAGGGTGTCCTCTTCAGTGGCTTGAGTGCGTGTAATTATTGCCTGCATTTCGGTCCTTAGCAAGTCCATATCTGCTGCGTGCATTTGTCTCATTTCTTTCAGCAGGTCGGCTATGTCTTGTTTGGTAGCCGGTGTGAGGTTAGTACTGTTAGTTTGGATGATATTGGATGAGCGGTTAATAGTTCTTGTTCGGCTCCGGATTGCTCTCCTTCATCTTGGGAGGCAGTTGTGCGATCTGGCGAGGCCGCCATCTTGGGCGCCATTGGTCTTTGCAGCAGGTCGCCTATGTCCTGTGTGGTCCTGCTTGTATTCTGTGTGGGTCTCTGGGATTTTCTGCCCATGTTGTGGTCGTTAGGCACAGCTGACCCAATCTGCAGGTAGGCGTCCTGGTGCACTCTCAGGGCTGTAAGTTCTTGTGCTAGCCTCGTGGCTTGATATGCAAGGTAGGCCCCGGTTTTCCGTCGGGTCTTTCTGCTCGTTTGCGGGTACAAAAAAGGCATCAGCTTGCTGCTCTCTTACTGGGGTTTCCCCGGGAGCTGGTTGAATGCCGCTATGGGTGTAGCAGGGCTTCGTTTTAAGGCCTTTTAGGCGTCGTTTGTCCGGAGCTCGGAGGTTATGCGACCGTTCCTGTCTGCAGCTTGGCTCCGCCCCCCGAGTTACAATTTTAAGTTGTATTTGATAGTCATACTTTTTGGTGTCATTTGAACAGTAAACCTAGGTGTTATCTGTTGACGATATTGCTGAAAACATTGTAAGTGATGAAATGTTGAATACAAAATCTCAACAATCTATGTAAAGAATGTGATCGTCCGTCTTAAAATACAGTAAAAACCAAAGAAAAAAGTTACCTGTGCTCTCTCCTAAATCTCTATGTATTTTTAAACAAATAGAGGTCCTTGCTGCCGCCCAGGAGTGATGGGAGTGAGCGCAGGACTTATCTTTTTGTGTTTCTATTCCCTTTTTGTATCACACATCTAGGTTACAATGCTGCCGCCCATCCCATGTGTTCCCTATTAAGGGTTAATATGTATGTAGGGGTGTATATAAAAAATACCCCTCTCTGACTCATTAGAGATATCTTTGCCAGAAGCTCAATGAAACAGGCTGAAGGGTCAGTGTAGGACCCGTCTAGGGGGGTCTGCCTTGACGTTGGCAGGCGGGCATTCCCTCCAATGGCCATTGGAGCAACTAAATGACCTCCATTTGTTTAAATATACATAGGGAATAAGGAGAGAGCGCAGGTAACCTTTTTCTTTGGTTTTTACTGTATATATTGGGGCTGATGTGTGCTGTGGTCGTTGCTGCTGCCCAAGAGTGATGGGAGTGAGCCCAGGACTTATCTTTTTGTATTTGTGACCGTCTGAATATGTTGCAGCATATTAATATGTTGTTCACTATACTTCGCCTCTGTGTTCCTCTCTACCCAGTGCAATGTTCCTCCCACCGGGATTAGCAGCACACATAGACTCACATTTAAGATTTTTGAACTAGCTTTTCAAATTTTGAATATTTTTGAATAAACCTTTAAAATTATTAAATGTTTTTAAAAAATATCTAGAAATGGGGCAGTAAGTGGGAAAAAGTGCAAAAAAAAAAGCTTTTTTAGCACAATTAAGACATATGTCCTTGTTGTGCAACTACATTTGTGAGTGTACTTGTTTTTTATTATTCTGTTTTATTTGTTATTAAATACTTCACTTTTGCTTTTATCTCTTTACATGAATACTCATGATTACAATGTGGTAAATATATTCACATGTTTGTGATTGTGGCGCCCCCGGTGGTATATATTATTTAACTATAATTATTTGTTTGTTTTTAAAAAAATATAACTGCACCCCCCCTTCCCCACCTGTTTTCTAGATGTGGTCACAATGAAAATATGCATGCATTTAATTATGACATTTTTTACTGGTGGTATATCTACAAACAACTTATAAAAGCTGCAGATCCCTTGTCTGCAGCCTTTACAACCCCGCCCAGACTTTCTGTGGCTGTCCAATCACAGAATTCCCAATGCAGCTCAATGAGTAGTCTTTGCAATGCAGGTGCTTTGGGCAGTTGCTGCCTCTTGAGTTTATCTTCAGTGAGATAACGAAACCAGGTAGTAACAGGTGTCTGATTGACAGCCACGGGGGTGTAACCAGGTTAATTTATAAAAGTGACAATTTATATTAAA
>OW240914.1:3388110-3393110 GCA_933207985.1 Pelobates cultripes | reverse complement strand
CCATCCCTGAATTCGTACTAGGTTTTGGGATTTATAGGGATGTTTACTGCTCAGTATACCCGGGGAAAAGAGCAGAGCTGGATGCATACATGCACAAGATGATGGACCTGGGGCACAAATACGGTGGTACTGCTTTTTACGATTACCACCGTTCCTTTTCTGCAAAAGTGGCTGCGGCTCTGGCTCAGTTCAATTTAAGCATTAATGGAGCAAATTGGACACTATTCTGCAGGCACTTTGCAGGCCTCAGGCCTCCAGATTGTGCAGTTTGTGCATCTACAGCACATCACACAAATTTCTGCCCAAACACAGCAGAAATTGAACAAAATCAATCTACCTCTAACTTTCCTAAATCTGCCAGGGGATTGAAAGATAAACTGGGTAGGGACATTGTATTTCTCGTTAAATCCCAGGTTTGCAATAACTTTAACGCGGGGAATTGTGGTTTCAGCTCTTGCAAGCTGATGCATGTATGTTCCCACTGTTTCAGGGCCCATGCCAAGACTATATGCCCGAATAAAGCGTTCCCCAAACCCTATCACACGTGTGTGAACATCACATTATTGACCTCGCTATTACAGCTGCACCCGTCACGCCATTTCATTGACTATATTATCATGGGAATTACTAAGGGATTTCACACCGGGTTGGTCCATTTACCCTCCGGTACACTGGAATGCGACAACCTACAATCCACATTGGACGATCCACAGTTGGTAAACACTCTTATCACGACCGAGGTAAAACAAGGGTTTCTGTTGGGGCCATTCTTTTCCCCACCCTTCACATCTTGGAGAACCAATCCCATAGGGGTGGTCACAGGGAAGACCTCACTCAAACTCAGACTGATAATTGATTTATCTGCACCACACTCCTCCACTGTCCCCAGCCTTAACTCTCTAATACCTTCCGAAGAATTTTCACTACACTACGCCACTATCGACCATGCCATAAGGGCCATTCTTCAAGCTGGCACAGGAGCATGGCTGAGTAACACCGACGTGGTAAACACCTTTAAATTACTACCCATGCATCCTTCCCTATGGCATCTACACGGCATTAAGTGGCAAGGGAGGTATTATTTCTTCACCCGACTAACTTTTGGCTCCAAAAGCTGCCCACGTATTTTTGACACGTTTGCAGAGGCTCTATGTTGGTTGTTACTAAATGTGTGCAAGTGCCCTTCGGTTATCCACTATCTGGACGATTTCCTCATGATTGAGAATAACCAACTCCCACCCAGTAGTTTAAAACACATGTTGACTTTGTTTGAATCCCTCAATATTCCTGTCTCCCCTCACAAAACTTTGGGTCCAGATACCAACATGCAATTTTTGGGGATCCAACTAGACACGATACACATGCAGGCTAGTCTCCCTCAGGACAAGATTGAGCATACCCTGGCAAGTATTGAACATACCTGCTACAAGGTTGTTACAACCGGAAAGAACTACAATCACTGCTAGGATAGCTCAATTTCGCCATGAGGATCATACCACAAGGTAGATCCTTTATATCCCACCTGCTATCTTTATTTCAACTATTCACCTCAGACACTTCACGCATCACATTAGATGAACACGCAACCTCGGATTTACGCATGTGGTTTTTTTTCTCACCTCTTGGAACGGGCGAACCATGTTTATACCAGCCCCCTCCGACACTTCACCTATACTGTGGACAGATGCCGTAGCAAACACAGGCTTTGCGGCCATCTGGGGTGATCAATGGCTTTGGGGACCTTGGCCGACCGAAGTCGAATCACTGCCTAACTTCTCTGAAACCTCGGCTTTATTCGAGTTGTACCCTATCGTGGCGGCAGCCATTGCATGGGGACCATATTGGTCTGGTCACACGGTCAGGTGCTACTCAGATAATATGGCCACATGCCATATTGTCAATAAAGGCCGATCAGCATCACTGGTCATTATGAGACTACTAAGGCGACTCACATGGGTAGCAGCCACCTGTCAATTCTTTATAACATGTATACACATTCCGGGATACACAAACACCTCTGCTGATCACTTGTCTCGGTTTCGTTTCCAGGCTTTCTTCTCGACACTACCCACCGCTTCCAGACGAGCGACACCTGCACCACTATTCCAAGACATGATAATGGATTGAAGACTTTGATAGATCACGCACGTCACATTTCTCATATGGCACTCTCAGTAAACACTAGGAACACTTATGATAGGGCTTTTCACGTATTCAAGAAATCTATCACCGAATTTCACATCCACGACATGTTTGCTTTAGAAACGATATTAGGTTTTACTTCTTTTTGCCACATCAACCTTAAACTATCCTTTAATACTATTAATCTGTACCTTACCGGCATCCAGCACCATATGCTTATCCGACAACCTAACACTAATGGCTTCTTGACGTCATATCAAATTAAAACATTACTTAAAGGCATTAAAAAGTTAGACACACACGTTCCCTCACAAAGACTACCTATAGACAACAACATATTCCACTCTCTATCCAACTTACTAGATTCTTCTCCTTTTGAACCCATGACCAATAACCTAATAAAGACAGCCCTATATCTCGCTTTTTATGGGTTCCTACGTCCCAGTGAATTTACAACTATGACCATTACAGCGCACGACTACCGAAGGACTAATGATTTACAAAAACATACCGACCATTACATACTCTCCCTAAGACAATCAAAAACCAGCACCGAAGGACACACTATTCAAATTCCTCTGTACCCTACTCACAATAAATGGTGCTCAGTACAAGTTTTGGATACTTATTTACTTTCAGTCCAAAAACAACCTCAACAGCCATAACTCGTGGATGTTATGCTTATAATATGCTAAGATTTCTGTGTTCGGCCATATTGCACCGACTACAAATATATATATATGTGTGTGTGAATGTGTATCTGTGTGCTATATATATATATTAAAAAAATAGAAAAACCCCTGCACTCACGCTTAATTGTTCCCAACGCCGGGTACATACGCCAGAGCTTCAATAGACACAAACAGCAAAAAGAAGTGGCTGCTCACCGAACTTAAAAAACAAAAAAATTTATTGAAAAATCGACCAACGTTTCAGTCTTGGTTTGGGACTTTCTTCAGGGTCTAAATAACAGGACAGACTTCCCAGTGCATGCATTGATCCTGAGGAAAGCCACGGACGATGGCTGAAACATTGATCTGTTTTTACATGAATATGGAATAAAGGAATTATTACGTGAAAAAACCATGAGTGCAAGCCTTTAACTATGTATATTTATATTTTTGGCAATGGCTACAAGATGCACCCGGCACTAAATATGCAATAGTCAGTGTGCAAGGACTTGAGGAGACTATATATATAAGTGAGTGTGTGTGTGTGTGTGTGTGTGTGTGTGCATTTGGGATACTTTCTCGGTGTTTGAGTGTAATGGCTGCTGACATAAGTGTTTATTCAGTGCTGTACATGGTGTTCTTGTGCTGTAAGTGTTTACATACTGCTGTATAGTGAGGTGAGTGTGCATTTCATTCTGTACAGTGAGGTAAGTGAGTGTTTAGTATTGTATAGTGAGGTAAGTGTGCACTGTTGTGAGGCGTGCAGTGTAAGTGAACATACCTTGCTGTCGCTCTCTGTGCTCTGCTGTGTCCGACCTTGGTTGTCTCGGAAAACTCAAAGCATCACTTCTGTTTCGTTTCACAAACCAATAAACTTCCTCCCACTCATCCACCTCCCCACCAATATTCACATCCTCCCCTTGGCAGAGACACAGAGAAAAGGAAAACAAACAGTGTCTTCATATTATTACCAATGCTGACTGTTAGTGTCTACCACATCTATTGGAAGGCTATTCCAGGTATCTACTACCCTTTCTATATCACTGTTACTGCTCCCACTGGAAGACTATTCCAGGTATCTACTACCCTTTCTATATCACTGTTACTGCCCCCACTGGAAGGTTATTCCAGGTATCTACTACCCTTTCTATATCACTTGTTACTGCTCCCACTGGAAGGCTATTCCAGGTATCTACTACCCTTTCTATATCACTGTTACCGATCCCACTGGAAGGCTATTCCAGGTATCTACTACCCTTTCTATATCACTGTTACTGCTCCCACTGGAAGGCTATTCCAGGTATCTACTACCCTTTCTATATCACTGTTACTGCTCCCACTGGAAGGCTATTCCAGGTATCTACTACCCTTTCTATATCACCGTTACTGCTCCCACTGGAAGGCTATTCCAGGTATCTACTACCCTTACTATATCACCGTTAGTCTTTACTGCTTCCACGGTAACAGATTGGAGCCCTCTCTATTCCCGACTGGAAGTCGGCCCTTTCAGGTGAATGTAATTAACCTTCATTAGAGTGTTAAAAGGTTAAAAAAGGTTGGCCTCTGATGGCATCAGAGAGACTAACAGCTGAGCATACAGACACAGTTACAATCACTCGCACACATGCAGAAGCACAGACACACATGTAGATACACAGACACAGAGATACAAACATTAACACACATACAAATGCACAGACACACCTACTGACACACGTGCAGATACACAGATACATTGACACACATACAGTTGCACAGATATACATTAATACAATCACCAATACACCTACATATTCAGACACACACACATACAAACATTGACACACATGCAGATACACACATACAGGGGCACACTGTAGCCCCAAGTAGCCAAAGCACAGCTTAGCGGAGGAGGGCCTTGACAGAGGTTAGGAGGCAGGCTTAGGAGGAGCCGGCCAGGACTGGTGGGTTGTGGGAGTAAGGCAGTGGCGTACTAAGGGGGGGGCGGGGGGGGCGGTCCGCCCCGGGTGCCAGCCGGGTGGGGGGTGCCATGGCCAGCCCCCCGCTCCCCCCATGCTGCAGCCGCCCGAGCGCTCTGTATTGAGCCTCAGGCGGCTGCAGCTTTGCCCGGGCGGTGTGTCCATGAGGGCGGACCGCACCGCCCGGGCGCAGCCTGAGGAGAGGCTGACAGGAGGGAGCGCTCCTGTC
>OW240914.1:3372626-3388010 GCA_933207985.1 Pelobates cultripes | reverse complement strand
AGTTATGTCAAATACTCCTGATATCCCTGCTACCCTGCACACCCGCTAGGCCTGGTACCCCTGTTCCTGGAACAGATGTTAATAGTCCTTCGTCCCTCAGATCATGGACCATCCCACATCTCACTGCAGAACTTAGAAGACGCTGCATCCCTTTCCCAGCTATTGCTAGGAAGGCGGAGTTGTTTAGACTTTTAAACACTACCACTGACAACTCCGATGCAGGGGAAGGCCCTAGTGGGAACCAGCTGCCAGCTTTTCACGCTATGATGACTTCTCTTATGTCATCCATCAGCACAATTAGCGATAGGCTGGATAAATTGGAAGCAAGTGGTGCCAAACAGACCGCTCCAAATCCAATTGTTGCCAGTCACCCTCTTGCTGATATTATGCCTGGTAATTCATTGGAATCTATGTCACTTATTGAATCTATTAATCCTTCACACACGGTCCCATGTCACCTTAAAAAGGACATTCTGGAAGGCAAGGATGTAAACCTGGTTTCATTGCTTATAGCCTTCCAGGATGTCCTAGAGAATAGGATCTTTGCATATGGGGATATATCAGTAGTGCTAAGGGCAAGAGACCCGAGGCTGAACAAAAAATTGACCATCCCTGAATTCGTACTAGGTTTTGGGATCTATAGGGATGTTTACTGCTCAGTATACCCGGGGAAAAGAGCAGAGCTGGATGCATACATGCACAAGATGGTGGACCTGGGGCACAAATATGGTGGTACCGCTTTTTACGATTACCACTGTTCCTTTTCTGCAAAAGTGGCTGCGGCTCTGACTCAATTTAAGCATTAATTGGAGCAAGTTGGACGCTGAGTTATTCTGCAGGCCTCCAGCTTGTGCAGTTTGTGCATCTACAGCACACCACACAAATTTCTGCCCAAACACAGCAGAAATTTAACAAAATCAAACTACCTCTAACTTTCCAAAATCTGCTAGGGGATTAAAAGACAAACTGGGTAGGGATATTGTATTTCTAGGTAAATCCCAGGTTTGCAACAACTTTAATGCGGGGAATTGTGGTTTCACCTCTTGCAAGCTGATGCATGTATGTTCCCACTGTTTCAGGGCCCATGCTAAGACTATGTGCCCGAATAAAGCGTTCCCCAAACCGTATCACACGTGTGTGAACATCACATTATTGACCTCGCTATTACAGCTACACCCATCACTCCATTTCATTGACTATACTATCACAGGAATGACTGAGGGATTTCACACTGGGTTGGTCCATTTACCCTCTGGAACACTGGAATGCGACAACCTACAATCCACGTTAGACGATCCACAGTTGGTAAACACTCTTATCACGACCGAGGTGAAACAAGGGTTTCTGTTGGGGCCATTCTTTTCCCCACCCTTCACATCTTGGAGAACCAATCCCATAGGGGTGGTCACAGGGAAGACTACACTCAAACCCAGACTGATAATTGATTTATCTGCACCACATTCCTCCACTGTCCCCAGCCTTAACTCACTAATACCTTCCGAAGAATTTTCACTACACTACGCCACTATCGACCATGCCATAGGGGCCATTCTTCAAGCCGGCACAGGGGCATGGCTAAGTAAAACCGACGTGGTAAACGCTTTTAAATTACTACCCATGCACCCTTCCCTATGGCATCTACATGGAATTAAATGGCAGGGGATGTATTATTTCTTCACCCGTCTCACTTTTGGCTCCATAAGCAGCCAATGTATTTTTGACACATTTGCAGAAGCTTTATGTTGGTTGTTACTAAATGTGTGCAAGTGCCCTTTGGTTATTCACTATCTGGACGATTTCCTCACGATTGAGAATAACACACTCCCACCCAGTAGTTTGAAACACATGTTGGCTTTGTTTGAATCCCTCACTATTCCTGTCTCCCCTCACAAAACTTTGGGTCTAGATACCAACATGCAATTTTTGGGGATCCAACTAGACATGATACACATGCAGGTTAGTCTCCCTCAGGACAAGATTGAGTGTACCCTGGCAAGTATTGAACATTACCTGCTACAAGGTTGTTGCAACCGGAAAGAACTACAATCACTGCCAGGGTCGCTCAATTTCGCCATGAGGATCATACCACAAGGTAGATCCTTTATATCCCACCTGCTATCTTTATTTCCACTATTCACCTCAGACACTTCACGCATCACATTAGATGAACACGCAACCTCGGATTTACGCATGTGGGTTTTTTTTCTCACCTCTTGGAAAGGGCGAACCATGTTTATACCAGCCCCCTCCGACACTTCACCTACACTGTGGACAGATGCCGCAGCAAACACAGGCTTTGCGGCCATCTGGGGTGATCAGTGGCTTTGGGGACCTTGGCCGACCGAAGTCGAATCACTGCCCAACTTCTCTGATACCTCGGCTTTATTCGAGTTGTACCTTATTGTGGCGGCAGCCATTGCATGGGGACCATGTGGGTCCAGTCACACAGTCAGGTGCTACTCAGATAATATGGCCATATTGTCAATAAAGGCCGATCGTCATCACTGGTCATTATGAGACTACTAAGGCGACTCACATGGGTAGCAGCCACCTGTCAATTCTTTATAACATGTATACACATTCCGGGGTACACAAACACCTCTGCTGATCACTTGTCTCGGTTTCGTTTCCAGGCTTTCTTCTCGACACTACTCACCGCTTCCAGACGAGCGACACCTGCACCACTATTCAAAGATATGATAATGGATTAAAGACTTTGTTAGATCGCGCACGTCACATTTCTCATCTGGCACTCTCAGTAAACACTAGGAACACTTATGATAGGGCTTTTCACGTATTCACGAAATTTATCACCGAATTTTACATCCACGACATGTTTGCTTTAGAAACGATATTAGGTTTTACTTCTTTTTTGCCACATCAACCTTAAACTATCCTTTAATACTATTAATCTGTACCTTACCGGCATCCAGCACCATATGCTTATCCGACAACCTAACACTACTGGCTTCTTGACATCATATCAAATAAAAACAGTACTTAAAGGCATTAAAAAGTTAGACACACATGTTCCCTCACAAAGACTACCCATAGACAACAACATATTCCACTCTCTATCCAACTTGTTAGATTCTTCTCCTTTTGAACCCATGACCAATAACATAATAAAGACAGCCCTATATCTCGCTTTTTATGGGTTCCTATGTCCCAGTGAATTTACAACTATAACCATTACAGCCCACGACTACCTAAGGACTAATGATTTACAAAAACATACTGACCATTACATTCTATCCTTAAGACAATCAAAAACCAGCACCGAAGGACGTACTATTCAAATTCCTCTGTACCCTACTCACAATAAATGGTGCCCAGTACACATTTTGGATACTTATTCCCTTTCAGTCCAAAAACAACATCAACAGCCTTTGTTCTAACTGCATGGACACACTCTGACCACAGCTAAATTCATGCTTTACATACGACTACTGTTGACCAGGCTCGGCCTAAACCCCAATCATTTTTCAGGTCACTCTTTCCGTATAGGGGCAGCATCTTCAGCATCCATTAATCATATACCAGCTCCCATTATTAAGGCTATGGGATTCTGGAAATCCTCCGCCTACACACTCTACATACCTAACCCCCTTAAAGAATTAAGACAAGCTTTCTGTGACTTATCTCAATAAACGAAGTTGGTTCACGAATTACGTTTCCTGGTAATTTTCTTTTGCCCACTTTTATTACAGGCCTACTGCTTTGGCGGTTCCGGCACACCACAACCGACTGGTGCTAACTCATGGATGTTATGTTTATAATATGCTAGGATTTCTGTGTTCGGCCATATTGCCCTGACTACAAATATATATATATTTGGCCCTGGTTTGGGCACTTAAAAAGTTAATCCCCTATTTGTACGGACAGGAATTTTCACTAGTCACCGACCACAACCCATTGGTCTGGCTTAACCGGGTCGCAGGAGACAATGGCAGGTTGCTGCAGTGGAGCTTAGCCCTGCAACCTTACAAATTCACCATCAGCTACCGACCCGGTAAGCAAAATGGCAATACTGATGGGTTATACCCAGCAAACAGACGTCACTCCTAGTTCCGGACATCCCCACGTTGACCCGAGAAGGATCAAGCCGGGTCTTCCGGAGTGTCCCACAAAGAGGGAGCCATGTGACAGACCTCTGGTTTGTCTGTTTGTTCGGTTATTGCCCTGTCCATACGGTCATCATCGATTTATTCCCCTTTTGTCGAAAGAACTACCGAACGGCCAGCCACCCAGCAGGGAAGTGTGCTGCTTGTTAACCTCTTGGCCTCATTAGAACGTTGTGGTTAACTGCAGACACTTCCTATTGTCGAATGGTCGGCTGGGTGGTCGTCGTTTGTATGAACGAACACGTGGTGGTGGCCATCTTGGACATGCGAATGCCCAGCGGTGTTCATTGACGAATCTTTGGAACTAAAAACGGACACTATTTTCAGATGAACACCCTGAAGCTGCCGACCTTCCTTCATCTGTTCATCCATTCATACGAACACCGTACCGTTCGGTAAATTTCAATGCAAACAGAGCCACCCTAGATAGCTATCCCATGGAGCCCATTCGTATAGCGAAAGACTATGTGAAAGACTTTGGCTCCATGGCGATTGAACTGTGTGTATAGGATCTGAGCGCTATTCGGTAATATTGTGCGCTCAGTTCCAAGCTATCTGGGTATATGTTGAATGTGGGGATTCTGTCTGGGAGTTTTAGAATTATATATTTTTATTATGCCTTGTAAAATGGAGTTTATTCTCTATCCTCAGAGATAATTGAGTTACTTCCCAATTATCTCCAGGAAAGAGAGGAGGTTCCTATACTGTGTAAATTGGAGAGTTTATCCCTGTACTACTGTGATTGGTCAATGTAACATTTTGTCATAGTTTTCCACCAGGTCCCCTATGGGAGTGTCCACCTGGTGGGAGACCTGCATAAAAGGCAGGCAGGTAGCCCAGATTAAACAGATTCCTGCTTGACCCTCAATACAGAGCCTCGTCTCGTACTTGGGGGATTATTCATGTGTTTTTCTGTTCGGCTGTTTGGAGTGTTCGGTAGCTGCTTTTATATTTGGGAAGGGAACATCTTTGCTGGGTTGCACGCTGTGGAGAGGGACTGACCAAGGATCCCCACTCCTAACATATCCATCTGTGGTTGGCGATCTGGGCCGGCTGCCCAGCATCTTTGTAGGGCCGGTGGAGAGATCTCGGTTTTCCCTCCACCTGTCAGCTGTGGGTCATCCCAGGACCAGTCAATAAGGTCTCCCACCTCTGGGTCTGGTTGGGGGGTAGGTGGTACAGACCCCAGGTCTCCTGATGACGGGCTTAGTTGTTGGTGAGGAGTGATGAAACTCAATGCTCCCAATGGTGTACAGTCCATAAGCCCCATCAGGTTAGAAACACTGCATCAAATAAAAGGGCATAATCCTGTTTGAACTCCAACTGCTCTGGTGGTACCTGTAGGGTATAGGGTGACTGACTGGAGCTGATCAGGTGCTGGTAGTCCTGCTCCAGTTCCCATTCCTGGACAGCCAATTCAATCAGGTCTGGCCTTAGGTCTTCATCCATAGGGAGGTCCAGCATGGCCTCTCTGTAGGCAAATATGTCCCAAAGTCATGACTCGGCCGCACTCCCAAGGTCTGGTTCTGCAAAGGCCCCCCACAATAAACCAGGGCCATTGTAATCCTTGCCCTCCGAGTTGTCAAATTTGGCCAGTCCAGAAACACACTGAACCGCGTACCAACATAGCGCTTTGTATGCATCATCGAGACTTAGTTCCCTCCATGCCAGTGAATAAAGCTGGATCACCAACTCCTCCCTGGGCTGGTCTCCCAGCATAGGCATTCGTAGGGCCACTCAGGCTTGTAGTCGCTGCTCCTTGCTGGGGAGACGCTCATCCCGCCAATGCTGGACACTCTCTAGGGTTTCTTCCCACATCTCCTGTCTGGCATCCCTTCTGCATGCCAACCTGGTTGCCTCTGCTATAGGCTTATCCAGTGGGGCCAAGATGCTCTGTAACCTCCGGTTAAACTCATCCTCCACCTCGAACGTTGTCCAGGGACTCGCTCCATAATAATTCCGGTGTCTCCAGGGTGCTGTTCCTCTTACACCAGGACGCGAACCCACCGCAGCCACCAATGTAACGGAAACGCTGGTCTCTCACAGACTATTTCCCCTGGTAGTCCAGGTGTGGCTCAGGAACAAGCAATAATCCCAGGCACAGTACCCACAGTGAGAGAATAATCCAGCAGCATAACAATCACAATCAGCAGTAAAATCCAGTAGTATCCCATCACCAAAGTAGCGAAATGGCGACTACCCAGACCTACCGAATGGCACCCTCCTATCCATAAACGCTAAAGGCCTTAATATACCCGAAAAACGATCCCAAGCACTAAAACAGGAAAGAGTGGTACAGCTGTACTACATGAGAAAATTGCAGATGCGCCGATACAAGAACCTGGTTATCTGCCAGACGCAGACAAGTGGGGAAAGTCTTTTGCGCAACTAACACAAGATCAAGCAAAGCATGCTTGGTTTACTGATGGTTCAGCAAAATACATTTGTTATGAAAGACAATGGAAAGCAGTGTCTTACAATCCAGAAACCAAGAAAATACTGACTACGATAGAAACGAGAAAAAGTAGCCAGTATGCAGAGTTATATGCCGTGTTTCAGGCTTTGAAACAAGAGATGCCTGGAAGTTGTCATATATACACAGATTCCTGGTCTGTTGCCAATGGACTGGCCACGTGGTTGCCAACATGACAGTCACATCGGTTCATGATTCATACAAAGGAAGTTGTGGCGAAACCGGCCTCGCCACGTATCCTTGGAGGGGGCTGCTTGCCCGCCTCTTGCCTTTGGACTATGGACCAGACTTTATGAGAATGTGTTAACCCAGATAGCTATGCCATGGAGCCCATTTGTGTAGTTAAAGACTTCGGCTCCATGGCAATTGAACTGTGTGAATAGGATCTAAGCGCTATTCGGTAGTTTTGTGCGCTCAGATCCCAGCTATCTGGGGATATGTGACATGTCTGTGTTTTATGTATAAATGTATGAATAACAGTATGTATTTTTATGTCTTTTGTTGTCCTTTGTCTGCCATGTGGCTAATGGAGTCTTGTGTCTGTCCTGGGAGATAATTGAATTACTTCTCAATTCAATCTCCAGGATAGAAGACTCTGAAACTGGTTTGGGCCAGAAAGCCATGCTTCATTTAGTCACAAAGGACTTTCCCTTAACTTTTGAACCCCTGGTCTGATTTGTGCCATTTTTTAATATGTTGTTCCCCTGAATGGATTGATTATGAAAATGTATGTTTTATGTTTGTGACATGTATATTTTAGAAGTTATAAATATTGTGTAAAAACTGTATTCCTCTGCCGGTGATAATGAGATTACCCATTGTGTTCAGTAATCATATCACAGACAGAGGGGAGGATTTTGTGTGGGAGTGTCTGGGTGTATTGTACGGATTGATTGGTTGTTTTGTAACGCCCTGTGGGCTGTACTATGTTTGTGGATTGGGAATAAAAGAGACTGTATGCAGGGCCGGCCTTAGGCAATTAGGCGCCCTGTGCAAAAAGTCTTCACGGCGCCCCCCCCACCTCCCACCAAGTTGCCTGAATACAGTAACACACACAGGCACTGGGGACGTGTGTATCACGAGGCAAACAAGGCATCTGCCTTGGGCGCCACTTTGCAGGGGGCGGCAAAAAAAAGCATCCCTCCAAACCCCCAGGCAGATCCCTTGCTTGCCTCGCATCCTGGGGGGCTCAAGAGCTGACCGGCTGGCCACTTTTGAGCCCCCCCAAGGCTGGCAGCGGGCAGCGAAGGAGCATACTCACCTGAGCTCTTCCTGCTCAGCTTCCTCTGCGCCGCTTAATGAAGCCGGGAGCCAGAATATGATGTCAGTCCGGCTCACGGCATCACTAAGCGCTGCTTACTCAGCCTGTGCGCCCCCTGCCTGCCTGCCCAGCAGCCACACTGGACTGCTGGTAAGAAATCCACTCCAGCTTTCCCAGGGAGGCTGGGTGGATTAAAAATAAATGTAAAAAATATTAGTTTGTGAGTGTTAGTGGAAATGTCTGTGTGTGTGTCTGTGAGTGTTTATTTTGAAGTGAATGTGTGTGTAATTGTGTGTGTCTGTAAGTGAATGTGTGTGTGTCTGTGAGTGAATGTGTGTGTTGGTCAGTGAGTGTATATGTGTCAGTCAGTGAGTGTGTATGTGCTCAGTGAGTGTATGCCAGTGAGTGTGTATGTGTCAGTCAGTGAGTGTGTATGTGTCGTCAGTGAGTGTGTGTCGTCAGTGAGTGTGTAAAGTGTCGGAGTGTGTAAGCAGTGAGTGTGTATGTGTCGGTCAGTGAGTGTGTGTCGGTCAGTGAGTGTGTGTCAGTCAGTGAGTGTGTGTCAGTCAGTGTGTATGTGTCGGTCAGTGGAGTCGTGCATCTTTCAGTGAGTGCTTGCGTCTGTCAGTGAGAGTGTGCATCTGTCAGTGTGTGTCCAAGTAATAGTGTATGTGTGTATGTCATTGTTTGTCAGTTTATATGAGAGTGTGTGTCTGTCAGTGAGTGTGCGTCTGTCAGTGAGTGAGCGTCTGTCAGTCAAAGTGCGGCCTTGACAGGAAGGGGTGGGGAAAATTTAAACTCGGTTACAGGCATGTACACACACACTCAGTTAAAGGCAGTCACACATACAGGCACAGGCACAAACAATGGCACAGCTACAGCGACACACACAGACAGACAGTCACATAGGCAGTCACACACACAGACAGACACACAGTAACAAACACATAGACAGTTATACACACACAGGCAGGCAGTCACACAGATAGAAAGTCACACACACAGGCAGGCAGTCACACACAGACAGATAGTTACAGACAGACACACACAGGCAGGCAGTCACATACAGGCAGTCACACACACAGGCAGTCACACACACAGACAGACAGTCACACACACAGACAGTCACACACAGGCAGGCAGTCACACACAGAGACAGTCACACACAGAGACAGTCACACACACACACAGAGACAGACAGTCACACACACACACACACACAAGGACAGGCAGTCACACAGACAGTCACACGCACACAGGCAGGCAGTCACACAGACAGTCACACACACACACAGACAGTCACACAAACAGGCAAACAGTCACACACACACACTTACCTCTTTCCAGTGGATGCAGTTGGCTGATGGGGAAGCATCTTTCCCTCTTCCTGTACAGCAGGGGCTTCGGGAGGTATTAGCCCCGTCTCCGCCTCTCGATAAGCCCCGCCTCCGCCGCTCGGTAAACCCCGCCCCCTCTGCCGCGATTTTTTTTTTTTTTTTTTTTTAAATAGACCCGGGTGGAGAATAATTAATCCTCCAGCCAGGTACCTCTTTTAGCTCCCCTGCACTCCGGCCATGAGTGAGCTGTGTCGGCCACAGGGCGCCCCCTGTTCCATGGCGCCCTGTGCGGTCGCACAGCTCGCACACCCCTAAGGCCGGCCCTGACTGTATGTGACAGTACAGGGAGTTCCTGTTTTAACCCTCAAAGTGAAGTGTCGTCTCATTATTGGGGGAAGGATTCATTGTATGCTGTTCCAGTTTGACTGCTAGGAGAGTAAACCTATTCGTATGGTTCCTATTCAACTGTCTACTGCATTCATATGCTTGGGAGAATTTATTTGTTTCTCCGGTTCGGTTATTGTGGTGTCTGCCAGAGTGCTTGGAGTCCTCAGGAAGCGCTAGGAGCATCATTCAACGGAGGTACCCAGTCGGGGTGCCAGGCGATCCGTTACAGAAGTCTGGAGAAAAGATTTGTGGGAGAAGATATGGGAGATGGTACATCAAAATGAGGTAACAGTCTTTCATGTTGATGCTCACTGCAATACTGACTCATTGGATCATCTGTTTAACTCTGCTGCAGACGAGAAAGCCAAGATCTCAGAGGCGTCTGTTGAAAATTCTAACTCACTTTTGGGATTGGCTACTTGGGCCCATCAGAAATGTGGACACTTGGGAGAAAAAGCCACCCACAGGTGGGCACAACAGCGAGGCATTTTAGTGCCACTTTATTTAATTAAAACAGTAATTCTGCAATGTCCAGTGTGTCAGCATGAGCAGAACAGACATGTACCAGATATGGTACGAGGTCAAATAAAAAAAGGAAAAGCACCAGGGCAAATATGGCAGGTGGATTACATAGGCCCGCTTCCTATGAGTAAAAATTGTCAATATGTATGCACGGCTGTGGATACATATTCAGGGTATTTGTTTTGCAATGAAAACAATGTTGAAATTTCACATACCTTATTATCCTCAAGCAGCTGGTCTGATTGAAAGGATGAATGGGTTGTTGAAACAACAATTGAGAAAACTTGGTGAAGGGACAATGGTCAAATGGAGAGATAACTAGTCTACAGCTGTGACCATATTAAACAATAGGCCACTCTCAGATCATGACACCCCCCTCACTAGAATGATTGCACCCAATATACAAGCTAATGTAGCAACTAACACCATCACATATTGGAAAACAGAGGAGGGAGCCTTGCGAGCCAGAAAGGAAGAAAGACATAAAGCAGGGCAGGTTCAGATGTTCCCCACAGGTATAGGAATACAGATACCCCCAGGACACTTTGGACTAAATGCACCCAGATCTAGCCTCGCCCATAAAGGGATACATGTAATGGGAGGGGTCATAGATGCTGATTACCAAGGAGAAATAAAGGTCCTTTTGTTAAACCAGGGACCACAAGACTTGCTAGTGCAAGAAGGGGACAGAATAGCCCAATTGGTTATCATCCCCATTTACCCAGATAGGTACACAAAGGAACAGCCCCCACCTTACAAACAGTAAGAGGAGATAAGGGATTTGGCTCTACTAACCTAAATCCAGGGGCCAAAGTCTGGGTGAGGACAGAGAAAGGTCCCCCAGAACCCGCAGACATTATTGCAACAGGCAATGACAATACTGTGATACTTTCCAAGTCAGGTCATCATAAATGGGAATATGTGCCTTCGGGCAAATGTTATTTGAGAGAGTAAAATGAGTTGTATTTTTACAGGCAAAGCTCATTGGTCCGGCTGTTATTGTGATGGCTGTGCTTACTCTACACCCTTTGGTTGGCTCAGATACCAACAACAAGATTGGAGGTTGGGACTAGAGTGATTCCGCAGAGATGAGATGGAAAGAGATCGAAACAGGAGTAACCTGCCTGACTGTTAACTGTCCAAACATGAGAGCGAACCTCTATGGAGAAGGCTATTTTAGCCACAATGAAACTGAGTCAATGACCTATATTAAGTTACCAAATGAATCATTTGATTTGTTAACGTTAGAATCTACAACGCCCTTTGGCTGCCGCATACTAGATACACCTGTAAGCTCTAATATTTCTTCAGAAGAACTTACCCAATATTGGGTAAGTTATGCAAACCAGCAGAGCAGAAAGTGAACCTACACTATTATACACTGGTTAGCTAATGCTACAAAATACTCCTGGATAGGCAGGGCCAGATTAAGAGCCCAGTGGGCCTGGTGCTGACAATTAGGACGGGCCTAATTACAGAATCATATCGACCAAAAACAGTAAAACAGCAGCTATAAGAAAACACATACCCTAGGCTAATCTCTCTCTAATTTATGTTTTCATCTTTCCATAACCCCCAACAGCAGTGTCCAGTCCAGCAGGAAGTCAATGGGCATGGTAAAAGGGTGTGCCACTGACACAAATTACGTAACCTGCCAAAAGGGGCGAACATGCCCAAAAAGAGGACATGTCTGCCCAAAGAATTAGAAGGCCAGCTGCCTGCCAATCATGCAGCTGGCCAACTAAAGGCATACTATGCAGACAGCACCCTGAGCTTGGCATAAATGCATCTAATGATGCGCTTGCTCAACGCTTTCTAAGGACTGTTCCCTTGTACTCGCTGGTCCACTTGTCTCCTTACCTTCTTACTAGCAGGCAGAAGCTCCTGGTATATAGTCTGGGACAGAGAAAAGCTGTATGTAGTGAGTGTAGAAGAAAGGGAACATGCCACAGTGTTAGAGACCAAAGTCAGCATTACCTTAAAGGATCACTATAGGGTCAGGAACACAAACATGAATTCATGACCCTATAGTGTTAACACCACCATCTAGCCCCCCTGGGCCCCTCATGCCTCCATAATCTTACTATATTCAAGCCTGAAGCTGTAACTCTGAATGCTGTTAGACTCATAAAAACAAGCAGTCTGCTGACATCATTAGAAGTAGTGGCCTGATCCAATCACAGTGCTTCCCCATAGGATTGGCTGAGACTGACAAAGAGGCAGATCAGGGTCAGAGCCAGCATGATTCAAACACAGCCCTGGCCAATCAGCATCTCCTCATAGAGATGAATTGAATCAATGAATCTCTATGAGGAAAGTTCAGTGTCTGCATGCAGGGGGAGGAGATACTGAATGTTTGGATGCATTTTAGGCAGCCATGACCCAGGAAGGATCTCTAACAGCCATCTGAGGAGTGGCCAGTGAAGTTATCACTAGGCTGTAATGTAAACACTGCATTTTCTCTGAAAAGACAGTGTTTATAGCAAAAAGCCTGACGGAAATGATTCTACTCACCAGAACAAATTCAATAAGCTGTAGTTGTTCTGGTGATTAAAGTGTCCCTTTAACTATATTCATTGTCAGCCAGTCCACACAAGTTTTGTTCCCATACTTCACTCTTAAGTTTCCATACTTAAGTAAGAGTATGTGAAAAGTAGTTAGGGTTACCACCTTTCTTGGAAAAACATACCGGCCTTACTAATTTGCATAATTAAATATGTATGGATGACATCACATGTAAATCACAAGGAGTGACATAAGAGAAAATTCTGTAAAATCACCAAAAAACTACTTAGTTTGATTCTGCAGTATAGATGGATTCCTCCCAGTGCCCCCATGTCTCCCAGTGCCCTCATGACTCAGTGCCCCCAAGTGTCGATTACTCCAGGTCTCAGTGTTCCTATGTATCAGTGTCTCAGTGCCCCATGTCTCCCAGTGTCTCCTAGTGTCGTGTCCCCAGGGCTCCCAGTGATCCTATGATCCTATGTATCACAGTGTCTCAATGCCCCATGTCTCCCTTTGTCCCCATGTCACTAGGAAGATGGGGAGACCTGGGGACATGGGGAGACCTTGGGACACGTAGACACCAGTGACACTGGGAGACTAGGGGACTCTGGCTGGGACACATTGGGACAATGGGAAAATAGGGGACACTTGAAGACATGGGGACACAGGCACCAGGGACACAGACACTAGAGACACAGGCTGGGGGACATGGGGACATTGTGACACTTGAGGCACTGAGAGACATGGAGGCACTAGGAGACATAGGGACAGTGAGACACTGGCAGACTGGGGTCACTGGAAGACTAGGGGGCACTGGGAGACTAGGGGGCACCGAGACACCAGGGACACTGGCTGGGAGACATGGGGACACTGTGTCCCCATGTGTCTGTGTCATAATGTCTCCCAATGTCCCTTAGTGTCTCAGTGTCCCCATGTCTCCTTGCAGCCTTTCCCCCCATCCATTACTTCCCTGAGCTGTAGGCTGTCTCTGCAGGGTGGGAGTTGTTGTCTGGACTCTCTGTAACTGCTCCCCTGCAGATCAGTGAGTATAGATGGGCAGGGAGGGATATGCTGGAACTTCCTATCCCTGTCTGTCTCCACACAGAGCGACCCCTACTGGCCAGTGTTGGTATTGCATAGTAATCTCTTGTTTATACTGAGAAAAATACCAGCATTTGTATTGCCAGTATCACTGCAATATTGGCACCAGCCAGGCAGCCTCAAATACTGGCTGTGCCAATAAAATAAAAGCCAGGTGGAATCCCTAAGAGTAGTGTGTGAAAAAAAATGTAAAAAAAAATGTAAAAAATTTTTTTTAAATCAATGGGCCTATTCCATGGGCCTGGGCCTGGAGCTGCAGCTCCATCAGCCCCTATGTTAATCCGGCCCTGATTGCAATACCTCTCATTTCCTTAAGCTAGGTCTCCCATAACTAAGGTGTCAGTTTTAATGCTCACAGCTGTTAATTACCCACTGACATCCCAGGCATTATACCTTTGCACTCTCACACATTAACATACTTAATCTTTTACTAACGTAGGGTCTCTAGCCTGTAATTTTCTAAGTCTTACACTACAATCTATAGTGAAGCCTGTTTCTTTAAACTATAAAAAAGTACAATTGTATTATATGTCATGGCACTATATGCAAATGTTGACCATAATAAACTTTGCGATGCTGTCGTGGCTATGCCAAAAAAAAAATTTAAAAAAAATTATATATATATATATATATCATATCAAATATATATCAAGGTATCAAAAATAGCTCAATATTATTTTATTTAAAAATTATTCAGAATATGAAATCATTTCAAAAGTTTGTCCAAACATTTTAAATCATTTGAAAAGCTTATCCAACAATATTAAATCAAGACCTTAGTTATTAGGGTTTTCACTAAATTCTGAATTATAGCAAATGAAAATCTGAATGACAAAATTCCAGCTAAAACAGCCATGCTGTAACTTTTTTTTTTCCAGAACAGTTATTTTATCCCATATTGTGCAATTTGGGTTTCAAAGTTTAGCAAATAAACCTCTCTATATTGCTTAGTTTATGGCTAGTGTAAGGAACTGCGTATATAATTAGGTGCTTTCACGTGAAGGTAAACCTCCCATTTCATAGCTATTTTATGTAACCTAACCCACACTTTGTTAATTTGTATGTGTATGCGTATGCTCGCAGCTTTGCATGTCAGCTGTGCATGTAGCTGTCCCTCTAAAGGATGCCCGCTTCTGCACAGTTTTCTAACATGTGGCCAAAGAAACCTCTGAATGCATGGTGGTGGTATGTGTGGTTGCCCTCTGTTAGGCCCAGTGCACCCATTACTGTATCCTTGGCTGCCATTGACCTAGACACCAGGTCAGGGCTGGACTGGGGATACAAAGCAGCCCTGGAAAAAAATCTATGCCAGCCCCATAAGTCATTGTGTACATGTAGTGACGCAAGCTCACTGATGCACACAAATAGGCTCACTGACAATCTCAATGACACACACAGGCAAGCTTACTGGTACACACACACAAAGTTAGTACATACAAACTCTGATACACACACAAGCTTACTAAAGACAAGCTCACTGTCACACACACGCTCACTACAGACAAGCTCACTGACGTGCACACACTCTCCCTACAGACAAGTCCATTGACACACACATACTCCCTACAGAAGAGCTCACGAACACACAGATTCATTACAGACGAGCTCACGTACACACACATGCTAACTAGAGACAAGCTCACTGAGACACACATGCTCACTAGAGACAAGATC